>PVJA010055098.1:0-11225 GCA_004027025.1 Myocastor coypus | reverse complement strand
AAAAAAAAAAAAAAAAAAAAAAAAAAAGACAACCTCCATGCTCCAAAGTGCTGGACCCAGAGGGGAGGAGTTATGGGAGAGGAGGAATTTCTTTTTTTATTTTATTTTATTTTAATTTTTTTCTTGCTTCAGAACCTTTATTTGTTTATTTACTTATTTTTATGGCTGCCTCAGCCCACCCCGAGGGCAGGGCTGGCGCAGCATGTGCTGCCGGGGATTGAACCGTGGTCCCTGAAGCCACCCAAGCTTTCCCAAGCAGGGGCTTCAGACCACTGAGCCATCCCGCCGGGCCCGGACAGGAGGAATTTCTGTCCTTAGCAGTGAAAACAAGCCCAGAGGTTGGGCCGGAAGGCCAGGCAGTGTGTAGGGGAAGAGGGGCAACAACACGAAATGTTTTTCTTTTTAGAGAGGTAGTTTTATTTTATTATTACTATTTTTAATGTATTTGGTCACTACACAGTTTGGACTCCTACTGATCCTTCTGTTTTAGCCTGTCCAGCACTGGGATTATAGGTGTGCACCACTGTGACAGGTCTCTGTGGCCTGCTCAGCATGGCTGGGGGCTGGACTGGGGTGGCATATGGTGCCCAGGGTCGAACTGTGGTCCCTGAGCTTGCCTAAGCAGATGGTAAGTCTGCTGAGCCATCTTGTTGGCCCTTCTTTTTTTTTTTAGAAACAGGGTCTTTATAGTTGAGGTTTTCTTGAACTCCCTTTGTAGCTCAGGCTGGCCTTGAACCTGAGGATCACTTCATGATGATTCTCCTTCCTCAGCCTCCCTCCCAAGTGCAAAGGTTAGGCTTAAACTACCACATCTAGCTAAACCAAAGTTTTTGAGCATCTATTTTTTTTTCACTGTGCTCTGTGCTAAACACTTTCCATATGTTACATCATATTCCAAACTTTACAGTGACAATCTAGATGATCACACAACTCTGGCTTTTATTTTTTTTAATTTTTATTTTTTTTCTTGTTTCAGAACCTTTGTATATTCACTCATTTTTATGGCCTGCTCAGCCTGCCCCAAGGGCAGCGCTGGCACAGCATGTGGTGCCTGGGATCGAACTGAACTGCGGTCTCTGAGGCTGCCCAGGCTTTTCCAAGCAGGCACTTTAGACCACTGAGCCATCCGCCCGGCCCCAACTCTGGCTTTTAAATGCTTGAGGAAATTTATTGAGATGCCTACCCAAGATCACTTATCTAGTTTGCTTTTTTTTTAAAGACAGGGTCTGGCCATGTAGCTCAGCCTGATCTCTAACTCAAAAAGGGTGAGCCTCCTTCCTTGACTGCTAGAATTACAGTTGTGTGCCACTATGCCCAGCTCCTTCCTGCTGTGATCCTTCACCTGGCTTGCAAGACTGTGTCTTATACACAGCCCCTCTGGTTCATGGCCAAGCCCCCGAAGCCCTCCGGAACTTTCAAGGTAAGACCTTCAAAGACTTGGAGCCTTTGCTTGAGTTGCGCTCCTCCCAAGTAGACTGACCCACGTCTTTTGTTCAGCTAATTCTTCCCAGTCCATCAGGCCTCAGTTCAATCTCACCTCAGAGAAGCCTTTCCTGACTACAATAGCTTCTAATATGGTCCCCTCCCTAAGTCGGTCTCACATGACCTATTTTAATGTCTTGGCTCCTCCAACTCTGCAGTGATCTTGTTCAACTATTTGTTGACTTGATTATGGTCTGCCTCTCTGAACAAGCCTGTTTTCTCTGAGGCTGGGAACAAGACTATTTGTTCTCTGGTGTCCCCACAGTTTAAATAGTACCTGGCACTTAGTAGGCACTCAGTAAATAGCTGAGATGATGTGTGCTTGGCGTGATCTGGACCAAGAAGTCTTAGTTTTCTCTGCCTCAGTTTCCTTTTTTCTGGTGGCCTTTTTTCCTCCCAGCCTCCCAGGGGGGCTTCAGATGAGATCAGAGATGGCAAGCGCTCCTGTCGGGGGAGGGAGGGCACGATGCCCAGCTGGGGATGAGGTCAGTGCAGGAGGCAAAAAGCCACAAACATTATCTTGGCCAGACCCTCGCCCCGCGCAAAGGGGTCCCAGACCCAAGGGGTGGGTGCGCAACTCCTTCCTCCGGTGGGAAGCTTCTCCCTGCGGGGCCTCCTCTTCCCCCTCCCCGGGGAAGCAGGTGGAGCAGCGTCCTCATCTTTGTTCCCATCTGGAGCGCGTTTGGCGCGGCGTGGCGGGGGCGGGGCTGCGCCCCCGCGGTGCCCAGAGAGACGGGCCCGCCCGCTTATCTGATCTGCGGCTAATTGAAACTCCCTGCTCGCGAAGGTCAGCTCGGTCCCCTGACAGCTGCCGAGCCGAGCCGGGCCGGATGGAAAACCCGGGCTGTGCAGGGCCCGGCGGGGCGCAGGGAGGAGGGGCTGTGGGGGGCCGACTGTGCGGCAAAGTAGACAAAGGCGGCCCCTCCCTCCTTGCGTGCGCTGCTGGGGGTCGCCAGAGGTAGCGGCCTTCGTCCTCACCCTGCGGGGCGCTCCAGCCGGGTCACATGGCCTGAGGCTACGGAGGAGGGGGGCGCTCTTAATCCCTACGCGCCCGCTCCCACGCCTGGGCCCCGTCTGGGGTCTCTGGGAGAGTCACCCCCAACTTCCTGCCCCCACCCCGCCTCCACGCCCCGGCTCTGAGACTTCCTGCCTCCCCGGCTCCGGGCAACTCAGGCTGTGGGAAGCTAGTGGGGCGGGGGCGGTCCGGTTCTCCTCCCCCTGCGCACTGGACGGGCGCTGGGGGTCCGGGAGGAAGTGTTCGCGGTGGGAGGCATAGCCCGGTGCCGGGGCCGCCATCCGGTGGGGCAGGTGCGGCCTCCGTTCTAGGACGCACGGCAGGCTGGCCTGTTGCTAATGGTGCTGGAGCGAAGGGGGTGGGTGAGGATGCCGCGGGGGGCCCCGTTTCCAGGGTTCCGGGTGCGGACGTGGCTAGCGCCTGAGACACTAACCCCTCCCACCTCGCCCTAGGCCGCCCAGGCTGTGCGCATGTCCGCTCACCTGCTGCCTGTGCGCCTAGGCAGCGGTGCGGGACGCTTACTGGTGCGCACCTCCTGGCCTCCCAGTTGATCGCGCACCCTTAGGTAAAGCTTGTTGAACCCGGAGTTTTCCAGCCAGCAAAAATAACCTTAACCACGGATCCTCAGAACCACTTGCTGAACACTGTGTTGAGCGTCAAACGTACTTTGTTGTTTTTTTTTTTTTTTTGTCTTTTTGAGACAGGGTCTCGCTATGCAGTTGAGGCTGGTCCTGCGCTCACTTTTGTAGCCCAGGCTGGTCTCGAACTCGCACCAATCCTCCTGCCTCAGCCTCCCAGTGCTGGGATTACAGGCGTGAGCCACCACGCCCGGCTCAGGGAAGAGATTTCTTTGTGTGTGTGTGTGTGTGTGTGTGTGTCAAACGTACTTTGAATCAATTTAAATATCAGTTCCATTTTTGTGACAGGTAAACTGAGGCACAGAAAGGTAGTGGCTTTGCTAAAGTCAGCTACTAAACTACCGAGGCAAGGACTCAGTTCTGAAGCCAGCGTCAGCTCTCAGCTACGGGTGGTCTTGGCAAGAGCTCAAGAATCGCGCGCCAGTATAGGTCGATTCCCTGGGGCATCCAGAAGTGTAGCGAGCGCTTCTGCGGCGCCTTGTCGCACATGTTCCCATCTTGGGGTTGGGCACGTGTTTCGCGGCGCAGTTCCGCGTGCTAGAGCCTGGGGACAGAGGCACAGTTTAGCGCACTGGTGCCCAGGTGCGGTATTCCCGGTTGGGACGCGGTAGAGTCATATGGCTGGGGCCGCAGCCGTCGGCAAGGCGGAGCGGGGGCGGAGAACTCAGAGCTGAGTCCACGCGGGCCACGGCGCCTGGGAGGCCGCAATCCGGGCGCCTGCAGCCGGCGAGGCGCGGGGTGACGCGCGGGGGCCCAGCTACCGTGACCTCCTCCGCGGTTGCCATGGAGACCGTGCACTATAAATAAAAAAAAAAAAAAGGAGGAATTTCAAACCCGTTTTCTACGGTGCTTGGCGGGAGGGGGGAGGAAAGCTCTCTTTGAATCGAGTTTCCCATTTCACCTTCCCTGGCGGCAGGAGCGCTTCCCCCGCAGCCCAGCCGGGAAATTGCCGCCCCTCACACCGCGTGGCGCCCCCGGAGGAAGCTAATTAGCGCAGCCCGGGGAGCTGGAGATAGGGGACCTGGCCCCGGGGGGCCAGAGCCCGCCTTTTGTGGGGAGGGGAAAGCGCTTATAAATTGCCCCCCTCCCCCAGTCTCTCCAGGCCCGCGCGCAACCCAGCGCGGCCCGGGGCACGGGCTGCAAGCGGGAGGTCGCATCTGCAGCTTTGGCGCAATGAATCAGGCGCGGCCACCTTCGCCGCCGCCGCCGCCGCCGCCGCCGCCGCCGCCGCCGAGCGCGTCTGGCATCCGGAGTCTCCCGGGATCGAAAATAATTTGGGCAAAGCGGTGGGAGGTGTGTGCGCGCGCGCTCCGAGGGGAGGGCGGGGAGCAGTCCGGGCGGGGTGCTCCGGGCGGGGGGAGGTGCTGTGCGACAGCCCCGCTGTGGTGAGAACTGAGTTGACACTTCTTTCCTTTCCACTTACTGCGGCAAGTACCGCGAGGAAGCTTAACCCTCTCGCTGCTCGGAGGTGAGGGGTGTTGTGAGCGCCCTCCTGAGGGCGTGCGGGGGTGAGGGCTAGTCGTGCGGACCCCTGGGGATGGGGTCCGTCGGCTGTGCCTCGAGACGTTCTTCCTGGGGCCTTTCTAAGCACCTCCTTTCGCTCTCTTCAGCTCTGGTTAGTGTAGCCAAACGGGCCTCAGTGTCTCCACTTGCACGAGATAGTCGAGGGGTTTTCTGGCGCAGCCTCCCTTCTGGCGACCCTGGCTTTGTGATCCTCAGGCTTGGGCCAGGGCGTCACAAGACCAGGGTGGGGGAAGCGGGGAAGCGAGTGCAGGAGTCACAGCGGACCTCCTGTTCTCCCACCAGCGGTCTGAGTGCCCTTCATCAAAATGGCCGGGTTCCTGTTTTTGCCTCTGAGGGCAGAAATGTCACTGCCGCTGCATTAAGCACGCTCGGGAGGAACTCGGTTTGGAGTTAGGAGCTGGTGCTCAGCCTTGCCAATCTGCCTGCCTCAGGAGGGAGGGGGTGGACTGCCTGGCCAGTGGGCCCAGCTGGGGTTGGCCTTGGCCTTTGTCTGAGAGGGGCTCCTACCTTCCTCCCTGTGTGGCTGGCTTCTGCCCCCCCCCCAGGTTGCTTCCTCCCCACTCAAGTTTGGTGACAAAGGAGCAGGAGCAGTTAATACCTTTGTGCCTGTCTGGTTTAGGGAGGGTAGGGGAAGATTAAGGGGGGCGGTTACTCATTTCTTATTCTTCACCCCTGTAGTTGGCAACACCTCTGGAATCCATGGATCTTCTATTTGTATTGCTCTTTTGGTGAGGAAGGAGTGGTACCCAGGCCTCAGAACACCCTCAGACTTAGGATCTGCAGTTTCTCCCGGAAGGACATGGTGGATATGGGACTCCCATGTTCTCCTAGCTTCCTTCCGTCCAAGGGATGTTACGACCCCAGGAATTTTCAGATTATTCACTCTAGTGAACATGCAAGTATGAGAAGGAAGCCTTGCAGGGAGAGCCAGAGTCAGTGGGTCTTGGCTGGTCCTGTCATCTGCGTGTTTCATGGGACTTTGAAGGGTGGTTCTGGGCTCTACCCTGATAGGCTTGCTGTGCTTGCTGGTTTACCCCTAGAGATGAGAGGTCATGGGATCTAGCACATCACTGCAAAAACTGGGGAAATAGAGAAAAGGAATTGTCTAAAACCCCTTGTAAGGTAAGGATACTGTGCTTAGGAGTTTGAGCAAAATCCTAGTGCAGTGGTGCAAGCCTGTGGTTCTAGTAGTCTAGAAGGCTGAAGCAAAATGATCAAATTTCTATCCTAGGGCCCAGC
Source organism: Myocastor coypus (assembly GCA_004027025.1). Taxonomy (NCBI): domain Eukaryota; kingdom Metazoa; phylum Chordata; class Mammalia; order Rodentia; family Myocastoridae; genus Myocastor; species Myocastor coypus. The sequence goes on along the minus strand of PVJA010055098.1, from coordinate 5,327 downwards.
AGGATGGCTCAATGGTCTAAGGCACCTGCTTAGGAAAGCTTGGGCGGCCGCAGGGACCGAGGTTTGATCCCTGGCTCCACATGCTGTGCCAGCCCTGCCCTCAGGGCAGGTTGAGCCGGCCATAAAAATAAACAAACAAAATTTCTGTCCTAGCCCCAGCAATTTAGGGATTTAGACCTGTCTCAAAAACAAACAAACAAATAGGCTGGAGATACAGCTCAAAAGGCCTTGAGCTCCGGCTGTGGTACCCACCCAACAAAAGCCTGAACTCTGGACTTGGTGGACCATACTTGAATATAATTTGAGTGTCTTGTTCTTGTCCTTCAAATACAGTTCCACAGGGGCTGGGGAGGTAGCTTCATGGCACAAGTGCCTGCCTGGCAAGTGCAAGGTCCTGAGTTCAAAGCCTGGTCCTGAAAAAATAAATAAAATAAAACACAGTGCCACCAGTGAACTGCATCCTGGACTGTCTGAGCCTTTACTTCCTCAATTATAAAATTTGGGTAACAAAAAAAAAAAAAAAAAAAATTTGGGTAACACTGATGGTCCCTAACTTCACTGAAACAAAATGTGGCCTTGCCTAGGGGTCAATCCCCAGGTCTCTGTGTCTCCCTCCCCACCTTTTTTTTTTTAGATTTATTTATTTATTTATTGTTTCACAACCTTTGCTTGTTTATTCACTCATTTTTATGGCCGGCTCAGCCCGCCCTGAGGGCAGGGCTGGCGCGGCATGTGGTGCCCAGGATCGAACCGCGGTCCCTGAAGCCACCCAAGCTTTCCCAAGCAGGCGCTTTAGACCCCTGAGCCATTCTGCCGGGCCCTCCCTCCCCCTTTGAGACAGCAATTGAGAAGGCCTGGTGGAGCACATCTGTAATCCCAGCTCTTGGGAGGCTGTAAACAGACAAATTTGATCGAGTAGTGCGGTGGTTCTTAACCTTTCTAATGCCATGACCCCACAATACAGTTCCTCATGTTGCAGTGACCCCAAACCAAAAAATAATTTTGGTGGCTACTTCAAAACTGTAATTTTGCTACAGTTATGATTCGGAATGTAAATACCTGATAGGGATTATGTTTTCTCATTGCTACAAATCAAACATTTACTTATTTATAAAAGAATATTTTATTTTATTTATTTATTTTGTTGTTTCAAAACTTTTGTTTATTTATTTTATGGCCGGCTCAGTCTGTCCTGAGGGCAGGGCTGGCACAGCATGTGGTGCCGGGATCGAACCTTGGTCCCTGCAGCCTCCTGCAGGCTCTTTAGACCACTGACCCATCCTGCTGGGCCCTTCAAACATAATTTAAACATAGTGATTAATCACAAACAATATTTAATTATATGTTGAGAAATATTTATTACTAATTCCAATAAATAACATTTCTTTTTCTATGTAATTTTTTATTTATTTTTTAACTCATTTTTATGGCCGGCTCAGCCCACCCCGAGGGCAGGGTTGGCGCAGCATGTGGTGCCGGGAATCCAACCGAGGTCCCTGAAGCTGCCCAAGCTTTCCCAAGCAGGCTCTTTAGACCACTGAGCCATCCTGCCCGCCCCTTCAAACATAATTTAGACATAGTGATTAATCACAAAACAATATTTAATTATATGTTGAGAAATATTTATTCCTAATTCCAATAAATAACATTTCACCATGGCATAGCATGGGTTTAAATATAACAACAATTCCAAATAAATAACATTTTCCGATGGGTTTAGGCGACCCCCGTGTGTTGGTCGTTCAACCCCCACGGGGGGTTGCGACCCACAGGTTGAGAACGGCTGAGACCCTGAACACCCTGTCCTTGTAGACAGTTCCCTGAAGATAGAAAAAAAAAAAGAGAGAGAGAGAAAACAGCTCAGTGGCATAAGCTTCTGCCTAGCGAGTGCAAGGTCCTGAGTTTGAGCCCCTGTACCAAAAAAAAAAAAAAAAAAGTGAAATGCGTAGGTCCAGAAACTTGACTTGATAAATGTGTACTTTACCATTGCTATCACTATTAAAACTAGAGCTTCAACTAAGGGCTGTGGTTTGCACAGTAATTGGTGGGGCAGAAGAAAGTTTGGCTTATCCGTCTCTGCTTCCCCACCCCAGGACCTAGAGGGGAAAGTGAATGTGGTGTGACAGGTAGCCAGCTCCCCAAAGGAGCATCTCATCTGTGGGTCTCCCTTGCCACCCCAAGCCTTAGTGCCTAGATCTTTTTCACCCTTAGATTAAGAATTTCTCCTCACAGGGGCCTGGCAGGATGGCTCAGTGGTCTAAAGCGCCTGCATGGGAAGGCTTGGGTGGCTTCAGGGACCGCGGTTCGATCCCCGGCACCACATGCTGCACCAGCCCTACCCTCGGGGCGGGCTGAGCCAGCCATAAAAATGAGTGAATAAACAAACAAAGGTTCTGAAACAAGAAAAAAATAAATAAATAAAATTAAAAAAAAAAAAAAAAGAATTTCTCCTCACAGCTCCAACTTGGAGTTGTAGGTACCCACTGGGCTCCCACCTGTTTAGTCGTTGAGGGCTTGCTCTTCTATTCCCTTGACCAGCCTCACTTCTCTGTCAAGCAAACCCACAGGCACTTGCATTCCCATTAGCCAAGCATCGTTCAGTAATAGTGAGAAGCCCAGGTAACTTACCTCTCTGACATTCAAGTGGTGGACGGACAAGGAGTGTTGACATTGGGCCTTTGTGGGACAAGAATAGAACACCTGCCAGGTGTGGTGATACATCCTAGCATTTAGGAAGCTGAAGCAGGAAGGAGTTTGAAGCCAGTCTGGGCTATACAGTGAGTAAAGCAAGCCTGGACTGCAAAACAAAAAACCACTTATGTTGTATGTAGCCTTGAATATAAGACTGAGTAGTTCATTTGGGGCTTGGAGAACTGCTGGTTTCTGGTATCACAGGGAGTGTGGTCAGAACACAGGAAAGACTTCCTGGAAATCATAGCTTTGTACTGGCAAGGGTTCTAGGGGAGGTAGCTCCTCGTGCACAGGTGCATTCCACTTCTCTGAGGCTGACGCATAGCTACAGTGACCTCTGAGAGCTCCTTCTAGAGCCAGAGAGGGCACCAGCTCAGTTCTGTTCTCATTTGCACTTATGCTCTCCTAGCGTCACACTGGACTGTGTGTTCTGTTCTGACACATAATTCATGTATACACTTGTGTGTGTTGTACACAGGTATACCCTTGCGCACTCAGATGCACACTTCTACCACACTTGCTACTATGCACACTTACCGTCATGGACATACTGATGCACCGATGCACACATTCTTATCTTTATGTACACACACACAGTGACACGTGCATATGTGGGTAAACCCATGGCCATGACTCTTCTGTCAGCTAATTCATGTGTATTTGGACTGTCTGTCCTCTATGATGATGGGCTATTTCTGTTCATTGCCAAGTTCCCCGCAAAGAACAAGATTTGTCCACTTTCAGGGTCTACATGCCCGGTGCTTGGAAGTTGGACAGTCTGATATTGTGCAGAGTAATTACTATGGAGAGTAATAGACTACAGCAGTAAATGCAGCCATCATTTGCTGAGTGAGTGTGCCTACCCCTGTGGTATAGGTGCTCTTCATCTAGGCCTTACAAAGGGTCCACAAGATAGCTCAGTGGACTAAGCTGTTTAGGAAAGCACAGGGACTGGGTTTCGATCCCTGGCACCACAGGTGCTGGTCTCACCACCACCCTCAGATGCACTGAGCTGGCCACTGAGACCAGGCAAGATGGCATATGCCTATAATCCTGCACTGGGGAGGCTGAAAACAACACCTTATGCCAATACATTAAGTGATAACAGTGATAATAATAAGTGCATTTGTAGGCCTTGTGCTGGCTCATGAGACAAGTATCCATCGTTTCTGTGTAGGTTCCAAGAGATATATGGTTGGGGGGATGAGATGATGTGGAATGCCAAAGTATGCATATATTTTTAAGAGACAGGATCTCAACCAGTTGAGACAGTACACACCTGTGATCCCACCACTCTGGGAGTGCTCTGGGAACTTGAGGGAGGAGGATAAGAAATTCAAGCCATGCCTAGGCAGCTTGGTGACTTAAGACCCTAACTCTGTGAGGGTCCCTCGTTCATTCTTGAGAGGGAGGAAGGGAAAGAAAAATGAGAATTGTGCTGTTTGCTAGCCTTCTGAGTACCTGGGACTGCAGGTCTGTAATTTTTTTTTTTTTTTTTTTTTTTGCCGAACCAGGGATTGAACTCAGGCCCTTGAGCTTGCCAGGCAAGCACTTTTTCTACTGAGCTATCGAGCTATCTCCCAAGCCCCCACTCTGAATACATTCTTTACTGAATTACTTAGTTCTCCTACAAGGCTTGGAAGCCTGGGAGTCCAAGAAGTCATTGCCACTTTATAAATGAAACAGATGGTGTGAGATGCATGTGGCTGAGGTCACAGAGTGAGGGAGTGGGGAGTGGAGGTTTGAGCCCATTCTGAGGGTGTTACCACAGGCCATGCCACTGGGTAATGATGGGCCTTGGGGTTGGGGGTGGGGTTGGGAGCGAGGGATCTGTGGTAACCTGTAGTGGTTTGGGTCTGGAGTCTGCATCTTCTGAGTCCATACCCAGGCTGTGGTGGTGCTGCATGGCTTCGCTCATCAAGATGAGTCAGGTGCCTGCCTCTGGACTTTCAGAGCAAGAGAATTATTCTCATTTTGCTGAAGAAGCTACTCAACCTAGGGAGTTAGACTTAGTTCTCCAAGCAAGTAGGTAGGCTGTACTGATGTTGGTGAAGAGTAAACAGTGTCCATTGTGATACTCTGCTAAGGACACTACAGATATCTTCACGTTGTTTCATCCTGGAGTTGCTGAAGTGTTACTGAGGGCCAGGCTGGGTGAGGGTGGGGTGCACATCCAGAGAACCAGCTCCCAAGAACACCAGTGACACAGCTCTGAGCAGTCCTTTTGTGCCATTCATGATTGGTGTTTGTGTGTAGCCTCTGAATCCTCAAATCAGAACTTGGCAAAGGGATTCAGTTCAAATGAACCATTTTTTGTCTCAACCATGAATCAGTCACGGGGCTGGACCCCAAGGATGCATGGCCAATGTCTGGGAGACAGACATAAGGCAGTGGTGTGTGGGAAACACAGACATAGGCCCCTAACCTCAGCCAGAGGATCCAGGAGAGGCTTCTCAACAGAAGCGCTACAGGAAGCCAGGAGTGGCAGCACACGGCTTTAATCCCCACACTTTCAGATTGCTGGGAGTTTAAGGGCAGCCTAGGCCATACAACAAGACTTGTTTCAACAGAAACAAAGAGGTAGGGTGGCACAAGGTCCTGAGTTCAATCCCTGGTCTTGCAAAAAAAAAAAAAAA
>PVJA010055097.1:0-11308 GCA_004027025.1 Myocastor coypus | reverse complement strand
CCAGCCCTGCCCTCGGGGCAGGCTGAGCCGGTCATAAAAATGAGTGAATAAACAAATAAAGATTCTGAAACAGGGGCCCGGCAGGATGGTTCAGTGGTCTAAAGCGCCTGCTTAGGAAAGCTTAGGCGGCTGCAGGGACCAAGGTTCAAGCTTAGGTGGCTGCAGGGACCACAGTTCGATCCCCAGGCACCACATGCTGCGCCAGCTCTGCCCTCAGGGCAGGCTAAGCCGGCCATAAAAATAAATAAACAAACAAAAGTTCTGAAACAAGAAAAAAAAATTTAAAAAAAAAAAGATTCTGAAACAAGAAAAAAAATAAAATAAATAAAAATAAAAATAAAAAATGCCTCACAGGTCAGCAAAGAATGTTCCTTGGTGTGTCTGGGTGTGTGGTGGAAGTATGTTCCTGAGTACTATATATGGGTCTTCACTCATGTCTATCTGGGACTGTTCCTCTTCTCTGCTTTCTTTCTTTTTCTTTTAATTTTATGTGTTTGGTACAGGGTCTCACTATGCAGCTCAGACTCTTCATGATCCTCCTCAGAGCTGGGATTACAGGCATGAGCCACCAACCCTGTCTCAGCGGCCATATCGGTGCGCCTGGGGCAAGGCTAGCATGGCATGCAACGCCAGCGATCACAGTTCAGTCCTTGCGCTTGCTAGGCACGCGCTTAGACTGCTTCTCTCTCTGACCGCTCCTCTGCTTTATGACTGCTGTCACCTAAGCAGCTTTGTTCCACCGCTCTCCTCCACTGTGAATATTCCACCTTGGACCCTGACAGCCATGGCTTAAATCTGTGAACTAAAATAATCATTTCCTCTATTAAGTTGTAAGTTTTGGGTGCTATGCCTTAGAAACAGAGAAAGCTAATATAAAGAAGTAACGTTGTTGTGACTGTACCTCACAATGTTAGAAACTCCTGGAGCTAGCTGGTTTGGACACGTTTGAAAAGCTTTAAAGTTGTTGGCTAGAGAACCATAGAAACAAGTAAGTACTGAATGGGAAAATCTGATCAGGGTTCAGAAAACCAGAATTCTGATAGAAAAGCAGATAGCAATGGCAAGGATCAGGAGATTTCAGCTGGGAGCAAGGATTCCATTGAAATTTGAATAACAAATCATCTACGCTAGGCTTTGGCACAAAATTTGCCTCCATTTTGCAGGAGTCAGAAGTGTAGGGTAATTTATTAATGAATCTGGTGGAGGAAGTTGCAAGTCAGCCCAATATTTATGCTGTTGTCTTGGTACTTTTGGCTACTGTAGCCAGATGTATGTTGAAAATCAAGGGCAAAAGTTGGAACTGAAAAACTTAAAAATTTAGATTAGCCAAGAAGGAGCCATGGGGCTGGGGAGATAGCTCCGGGGCACAAGTGCCTGCTGGGCAAGTGCAAAGTCGTGAGTTCGAATGCTGGTCCTACCAAAAACAAAAACAAAAACAAAAAAAAAGAAGGAGCCATGCATAAAATTATAGCCAAAGTAAGTATGGCTGTTTAAGCTATTAGCACCATTAAAAAGAAAGAAAATATTTTGTGTAGAAATGAGGAGGAAGATGACTTAAAGGAGTCTCAAGAACAGCAAGAACCCCACTTACCCCCACCTGTGGGTTCAAAGGTGCAATACTGGAAACTTGTCATTTGAGAATAGTCCCTGTGAGCCCTGCTTGAGAAGGGCTTCTTAGTGACTGGCTTCCCCAGATTTCACTACACTGTGCTTAGCCATCCAGACTCTCACAAGCTGCTATAGCCATAGCTCATAGCTGCCCAGCTACTACACAGATCTGTAGCTGACTTCGGCATCATCCATCGGGATGCTGCTGTAAAGAATGTTAGAACATCAGGGTTGGAGAAACTTCCACCAAAATTTCAGATGAGGGCCTACGAAGCCAGGCAAGGAATCCCCCTGAGAGGGCACTACACGAAGCTGTGGGAATGAAGATAGCGGTGCAGTGGGGACCCCTGAAAGTCACAAATGCCAGGAATGTGGAATATCTGCCAAGGAAAGCTGTAACCAAGGAGTCCAGCTAGCCTACCAGAGAGGCCATATGAACTGCAATGAGGAAAGACCTAGGGGTGGGGCTGCTCAAGTCCCCGAAAAACTCATGTGTCACTACCATTCGCTCCAGATCTCTAATGTGAAACCACAGCACTTCATATATGTCCTGCTAGCTTTTAGTATTGGTTCAGTCTGAATTTTTTCAATCCTTCTATATCTTCCTTTTGGAATGGGAAGGTCTACACTATGCCACTGAACCCTGGGGTTCTGCTTTTGACTTTTTTGAGATTCATAGCTAAGAGTTTGCCTTGACTCTCAGAATAGACTTGGATTTTTGAAGAATTCTAGAGTTGTTGAGACTTTAAGGAAGGGATTATTGCATTTCTGATTGTACTTAGTACTACTGCACTGTGCTAGGTAGAATTATGAACTTGCTATTGTCTCTAGAGATTGTGTATGGTTTAAGGAGATGTGCTTTGGTGTGAAGGTGACAAGAGTGATAGCGATGTTAATCTCAATACGTTAATTGATTAAATTAATAGATGCTTAAAAAGAGTAAATCATTTCTGTGGGTGTATGGTTGGGCCATAGAGGCAAGGTGTTGGGCACTGTATATGCTGACTTACAGGTCCCTCTCGGGCACTGGTCTCCTCTGCTTTCTGTGTGCTGTGAAGCAAGAAGCTGCTCCCTTCTACTGTGAGATTTTGGCCTTGATGCCTTCCAGCCATGTGCTGAATTTCCTAAAGCGAGGAGCTTTCTTTTGTTCAGTTGTGGGCTTGGGATTTATGTTTCAGCCACAGGGAAGAGGACTAATATACCAGGCTTAGATACCTTAACAAAGTTTTGGGCCAAAGAGAAATTACTTAGGGAATCTCAAACCTAGTTGATCGTCTGGCCATAATCAGATAATCAAGTAATCACTGAAAAATGTATGGAGCCATGGTCCCAATAAAGGCGGTTTAATTCTGTTGATATGCTGTAGGGCTGGGAAATCATTACTACTAACACTCTTGAAATAATTATAATGCAGCCTTTAGGTGTTAATAGACTAACAGTTGAGATATTGTGAATCTAAGATTTGTCAAAAGCAAAGTACTTAAGGAAATCTAAAATATCAGTTAGTGTTTGTTTCCACTATATTATTATCATTTTTCTAACTCTTAGCTTTCCAGACATCATAAAAAATTTAAACTTATTACTTAGCTTAAAATGAGGAGCCTTAAGTGGTCCTATTAATTTAGACAATAGCTTAGTTGTAGCTCTTGAGTTTTACCCTATGTGGCCAAGATGTAATAATAAGCTCTGAACACATCCAAATAACTATTACAATTTGGCTTGGTATGCATGTAGAAACTGCCAATGAAAGAAAAACATGGGATGGTAAGAAATGAGAACACATCTCTTTGGAGGCCCAGCTACCTTACAGGTTGTCTTTGGTAACTTTTATATACTTTGTCCTGTCATTGAAGCTGCTGTCAGGGAAATTGGAACACTGATTTCATTCAGTAAGATCAGTACCCTCCAATGCTATTGTACATATTCCTTTGTCCAGAGAGTTCCAGGCGTTGATCTGAGCCTCAATCTGGCAGCCTTGAGCCACATAGCTCATTACCTATAATGAGAATTACGCATTTTTATTATTGTACTGATTTATTTTTGAAAATGTTCCTAGCTTAGCACTCTCTAGAACTTGCATACAGAAAATCAATTCAATGTTTAAACCCAAATCAATGGCTTTCAGACAGAACAAAAAAATGGATTCTGGAATGTCACCATCCAAATATTATGCTGCAGATGCTGAAAGTCAGAATTAAAGGGGAAATGCTAGAAATCAGAAAATCAGAAGCAACAATGAGGCCACTGGGGGGTTTCTCCTCCATCCCTCTACAGGAAATGGATGCCTCACAAGTAATGTGCCATTTGTAACCTTTTCTTCATAAAGAGAATAATGGAAGAGTTGGAGGCTGTGGATCCAATATTTAGAGGGTTAGAGCATTGAACTTAAACCAGAACAAGGGTTATTATTAAAATGACTCACCTTTGACAAACACATTGGATTGTGAAATATTCCAAGGTTTAGATGTAGATAGGAAATTATTGTTTTGGTTGGTGGACATGTACTCCAGAGTTTTGTGTTATCTTCTGCATCTCAACTATTCAAAGTAGCTCAGTACAAATCAAGAAATTTGTACTGGGTCAAGTGGTCTTATCATTCTACTTGTGGAATAGTTGAGGTCTTAAGTTGGAGCAGTAGAAGGGAAACTTTTGTTACCATTCTATGTATCTAGCTATCAACAATTCTGAATGCTTTGTAATACAGAAGTTCTCATTCTTACTAAGTTCCTTCTATTTTCCTAATTTCCCTTGGCCAGAACTATTTACATCATCTCTTGGGAAACTTTTGTTAGTAAGATGTATTGGCTCTTTACTTTTTATCAAGCTTTGTGTTCAGTATCTTACACATATACATTCATTGAATCCACTAAATACCTGAAAGTTAATGTCAGAATTCCCATTTTATAGAGCAAGGAGTTGTTGCTTGATCAACACAAGGAAATCAACACAAGGAAACTAGTCAATATCTCCATGGGGACTAATCATAGTTTTTGGTTTTTTAATTTTAAGCTGTTCGCATTACCGTTGTGTTATGCTTCTCTGCTCTCTTTGTAAATAAGGTGTTGGAATTTATGAACACAAGCTTTTTAGAACAAATGAATTTTATGTGTGTCAGTGTGCTGTCTGAATTGAACTTGAAAAAATATCATTTGATTAAACACTAGAATACATAGTCCTGAAAATTCTTCTATTCTACCAAATTCAAGTATTAGTCAACTCTAATAGGGAATTTCAGGGATAGGGACTTCAGAAAGCCTCAACTTGACAGAACATGTCCATTTCTTTATAGTCCATGATAAAGAATATTCTCTTATCTTTGCCTACCAACATGCATGTTAATATGGTCTTGGAAATCCAGAATGATAGAGTCTGTCAAGCAAAGTAGTATTATTCCCAGTTGCAATTTAATTTTAGTAAAAAGAGTTACATATGTAGTAGTGATAAAACTTACTATTGAATTATTTGTGTTCTGAAAAACTATGTGGCTTTAGCATAGCTCAGTCTCAATAAACTGCTCTTCAGTCATTAACAAGGACATCGGGGCACTCACCAGGCTGATTCTCTTACCTATTGTGAATACTAGATATTCTGTTTGCATTACTAGATAAAATGTTTGGATTGGGCATCGGGTTTCTCTGTATAAAAGAGTTCTTGGCACACCAATTCATTCTTCATTGAATTGATGAAATTCAAATATGTTAATGAATGTAAAAAATATGTTAGGGACTATTTTGGAGAATTCAACAGAAAATTGAAACAGTCATTAGCTTTCTAAATAAACGTTTTCTTTTATGACAATTTTAGGTTTCAAAGAAAACATTTGTGGCAATATAAATACTTCCATCTGTCTCAGTTTCTCATACTGTTAATACTTTACATTAATTTGGCACCTTTTCTATAATCAATAAGTCAGTACAAATATTTATGCAGCTGGGCGTGGTGACTCACGCCTGTAATCCCAGCACTCGGGAGGCTGAGGCAGGAGGATTGGTGCGAGTTCGAGATCAGCCTGGGCTACAAAAGTGAGCCCAAGGCCAGCCTCAACTGCATAGCGAGACCCTGTCTCAAAAAGACAAAAAAAAAATATATATATATATATATATATATATATATATATATATATATATATATGCAATTTAGTTGGAATTCTTCATGGCAGATTTGTCTATTCTACTTATTTTCTTGGTCAATCATTGATATCAAAATAGATTATGGATATCTCTTTCATATTTTAGTTTAAAATACAATAAATGCTATTCTATTGTTCAGATGTAGTTATTAAATTTACCATTAATGTTATTAACAAGTGGAATCCATAGTAGTTGGCTATTGTACTAACTTCCATTGGGTAGTTAGAAAGGCAATTGCAGAACTTACAGAATCATAAATGTGTGGCAGCCCTAGAAACAACTTGCAAGTTAATCTTTGGGCTTCTAAATGTACTCTATCTACACTTCACTCCTTTGGAATATTCATGGCTGGAGCAGAAAACATTACTGTTTAGTGAACTCCGGCTATAGAGACCACAGGGAAACATCACATGTATTAAAGCTCACATGTTCCATAAAATTCTTTGTTGATGTAAAATCACCAATTGAGTTCTCTCCAGCCAAGTTTGAAGCAGTGTGTGATCACAAGACTGCAAAAGCAAGTTACCTGTGAGAAAAAAGCAAGATCCTGCTTCTTATCTGCTTGCAAAACTCCCTGTATCTTGGTTACAAGTGATGAGCTTGTATTTAGAATGGATGCCTTTGACTATACACCCTGCCACCCTCAGTTAGAGATTGGCTCTCATTGTTCCAACTGGACCAGACAGGCACAGTGGTGCTTTGCAATGGATATTTGTTTACAACCATGAACAAGTCCAAGCCCTGGCTTGAATTTACAGTGTCTGGCAATTTCTACTGCTGGGATCTTAGCCAAAGCCAAGCTTTCTCCCTCTGTCTTATCCATCTCCTTTTTCAGTTAATATTTTGAAGTGCTGTTTTTTTGAATTCCTAAATATATCATGTAGAGTTTGACTTATAAGAACTGTGTTCCTTCTAGCATCTGTTAGACATTATTTCTGTAATCAAGATTTTGAAAAATTCTAGGTCTTACGACTCAGAAAATCTAGAGTTGAATTTGAGTTCTTTCATTCTTGAGTCAGTCATTAAACATCTGTGAAATAAGTTCCTTAACTGTATTGAGAATAAAAATACCTCTTTCAACAGGATGGTATTTCAATTATCAGATTAAGTAATAACATTATTGGAATACTTCCAGGTTCATTGCAGGAGATAAATAAGTGATAGACATTTGTTTATCTGAAGATTTGTAAGGGTCTATTTTTATGATGTAAATACAATAACATACAAGTAAAACATCAACTGGGGAAGACATATTAGGAAATTATTCTTAAGGGATTATTCGTATTCTTAACTGATGGGAGTTTTGAGCAGATTGTTGTGCTGGTTTGGCGAGTTCATATTCATCACTCAAATGCAGCATCTGTGATTATAGCTGTGAATGTTTCAACCAAGGAATTCATTGGGATGGTGCAAAATTGAAGGAGATGAGACCAGAAGGTAGGTTTGGTACACACTGATATTCGCTGATACTGGTGTGGGTCATAGGAATAAAGAACTTGATTTTGATTTTGATTTTGAATTTCATCATTCATACTAAAATGAGTAAATAATAGAGACATCTTCACAGAGAGGAAGACTAAAACCACAAATCTGGGAAATATAGAGGGATATAAAGAATCAAGGCAGGATTAGGAATAAATTCCACTGAGTATGGAGATTTTCCAGGTTACCACGAGTAGAACAGGGGTGAAGGTTTGATTGAAGACTTATTCCAACACTAGCCCATTTCTGTAAATAGCTGTAATTTGTAAGAGTAAATTTTTATCATTGTTTTATTTTCCATATCACGTCTTCTATTGTTAGTCTAACGTCAGAACGTTAAATCTTTTGGACTGAGGCATCTGCTTTCCTCCTTGACCTGCCCCACCCCCCTTAGTGGGCGTGGTCAGCCTGGGATGTGCAGTGCTAAAGAGCATGATTAGCTGCTTCTCTGCACTTCCTCCAAGCTCCTTAGAAGCTTTTGCTTCCCCAACTATAATCCTGCATTAAGGGCTTAATTTCTTTTTTCTATTTTCCAGGAGCTCACAGCTAACAGTTTGCTCTGAGTATCAGAGGAGACTTTCAGCTTGGACTTTTCACTGTTGCTGAAGCTGTTAAGATTTGGAGTGATCCAGTTAAGATTACGTATTATGCAGTTTTATATTTTACTTATTCATTAAGGCTTATAGCTTAAATATTTTTCCGCATTATTATCATAGGAAATGCTTTCCATGAGTATTACTATAACCCTCACAATGAGTGTGAGGCCTGTCTTGGTGCTGTTGGCTTCATGGGGCACCATTCTACTGGATATCGCACCGGCTGTCCCTGGCACCCTGAGCTCACCCAATCGCATCTCCTCTGGTTAGCAGAGAAGATGTGCTTCTTAGGGGGATGCCATGCTGCTCCCTATAGGATTTTGATTTTCTGTCAAGCCTGGTGGAGAGGCAGAGGTGTATCATGGGCCCCACTGGTACCTGAGGGCCTGAGGAGTCAAGGAAATCTTCACAGCAGTTCAACACAGGTTTTGTGTTTTAAACTTATTTCTCTCTCTCTCTCTCTCTCTCTCTCTCTCTCTCTCTCTCTCTCTCTCTCTCTCTCTCTCTCTCTTTGCAGAACCCATGAGATTTTCCTAAACACCACTCAGTGTCATATACCTTAAAATCTTCAGTCAGAAATCCACCTAATCCCAACATTGATAGTCATGAATATGATGGAATAAAGTCCATGCAGGAAAGCCACAAGCCTAAAAGGTCTCCTCTATGCTCTAGGACAAGCAGCCTTACCCAAACTAATCTCCCAGGGATTTTCAAGATGTCCCTGGCATCCACCATCCTTACTTCAGTTTTTGAGATAATCATATAAATGTTGGAGACACATTGCATTTAAGTAGGATCTAAGAACAATTCATTTTGATCCAAAGGCATATAGAAATACTTGTGACCGGCTTCAGGGGAATTATACAACAGAGAACTATAGGAGTTCAAATGAATTCTTTGAGTGCTATTGTAATCAGGAAGAAATCATTAATATAGTAAAATTGGTTCAATTTCCTTTCAAGAGATGTACTTGAGTCCATTTATCTCTTGGTGAAAAGGATTGTTTTAATGGGCAACACCAGGGTTCTAAAAGGAAATCTTAGTGACAAGGACAATAGTAGAACTAAATTCACAGGTGCATGTGTATGTGATTCAGGCTTTCAAGTAATGTAACAGTAGTTTGACCTTTGATATGATCAATTGCTAGTTCTTCTCAGTTATTTAAAACCAAGTGGTTAATGTCTCTATTTCTTTTAAAATTTTTCTGTTAACATTTGCTTTCTTTTACTAGGCACCTAAAGATAATCTCAAAGGGCAGAGCATAGAGCAAACCCTCGCGTTCTCCTTCTGACCGCATTCCCCATGATACTTGGTATGTACTTGTCTAGCATGGAGACAGGAATGCAAAATCGTTTTTTAAAACTGAAAAGAAATTAGAACATTAGAATGAAAGTTGAGACAAAAAGAATTGTGGAAGGAAAGCCTTATCCCTCTTATGATATAACTGATACATGGAAGGGTAAATCTGAAAGTGAATGGAAAGGGGCCAATGAGATGGTTCAGTGGTCTAAAGCAACTGCTTAGGAAAGCTTAGGCAACCACAGGGACCACAGTTTGATCCCTGGTACCACATGTTGCTCCAGCCCCACCCCCAAAGCAGGTGGAGCCGGCCATAATAAAAAAAAGTGAATGGAAAAATGATTGATTTGTCTTTCCCTTATATTTTTAAGTCTAGTCCGATAGTCATGGCAATACTTTGGTTGTACTCTCTTACCAATGAGCTTGCTTCAGCTGTCTTCACTAACCATACAAACAAGTGCACAACTGCCCCTGGGGGGAAAAAATATTTGTTTGGACTTGAAATTTAATTTTGCTCCATGATTTATGAACTGATAAAATAATTCAATTCTTCTGAAATAAAATTGCATATAATATAAATGGATACATTAATACATACTCAGCAGTTACTCTTAAACTTGATGAAATAGTGTACAACCATAGAGACAGAGTAAAACCTTTGAATTACTTGTTGGTTTCATCCACAAGGAGTCTCTTCAACATAAATGATACAGGGCAATTTCAAACACGTCTTTAACTTCAATATGCATCAAACATATCAAAACTATTTTAGGGACCAGATACATAGCTCGGTGAACTAAAGCACCTGCTTTGGCAGAGCGCAAGCAGCCTGCTGTGCTGGCCCTGCTCCCAAGCTACACTGAGGTGGAGATTGAGACTGGGCATGGTGGTGCACACCTGTAATCCCAACGCTTGGGAGGCTGAAAACAGGAGAATCACAACAAGTCTATTCTATGCAGTGAGACCCTGTACTCCCTGGAAACCCTATCATAAATTCATTTCAAAAATGAGTATTATGTAGCCGGGCGTGGTGGCGCACGCCTGTAATCCCAGCACTCGGGAGGCTGAGGCAGGAGGATCGATGTGAGTTCGAGACCAGCCTGGGCTACAAAAGTGAGCTTAAGGCCAGCCTGAACTGCATAGTGAGACCCTGTCTCAAAAAGAAAAAAAAATGAGTATTTTATAATATATTATTAAAACGAGGGCATGCGATCTTCTGTCACAAATGTGGCTGAAACAAAAGAACTTCACCCAGACACAGAAGCTATTCAGTATCAAATAAAATCACTCACTTGAAAATATGTATGAGAGCTGGGGAAATAGCTCCGTAGTCTAAGTGCCTGCCTAGCAAGTGCAAGGACCTGAGTTTGATCCCTGGTACTATATGCCATGCCAGCCCCTAAACCAAGCATGGTGGTGTACACCTGTATTCCCAGTTCTGGAGAAGCTGAGACAAGAGGAGCACTGAGTCTCTACTCTACTGTATAGTGATACTATAACAAATAAATATTTTATATATATATATATACATACATATATATATATATATATATTAGATCCTACTCTATGCTAGATAGTTACAATGATGAATTTTGTGTACATAATTTTTCTTGGTCAAATGTAACCTGAAATACAGAAATTGATTATATTATAGACTACGATGAGCAATTACAGAGTTAGATCTATGGTTGTCCCACTTCAAGGTTATCTTCACATTAGTAATCAAAGGAAGGTTGCAAAGGACCTATGAAATGTAGTCAAGATAGACAGTAAATACTTACATTAAAGAACTTATCAGTAAAAGACACATTGTTGCACGCCTGTAATCCCAGCACTCAGGAGGCTGAGGCAGGAGGATCGGTGCGAGTTCGAGATCAGCCTGGGCTACAAAAGTGAGCTCAAGGCCAGCCTGAGCTGCATAGTGAGACCCTGTCTCAAAAAAAAGACAAAAAAAAAAAAAACATTGTTCTAAAAAAATTTATTCTTATTGCTACGTGTTTTCAGTACCAAGTGTTTACATTCATCATGGGGAACTAGTACATACACACAACACATCTTTTTTGTCCTTCTTCTCCCTTCCCACCACCCTGAATGTGCTCAATCTTACCTGAACTTCACCATAATGATTAAATGGAGTACAGCTGGTATGTTTTTTTTGTTTTTGTTTTTTTTTTTGTTTTTTTTTACCTCTCT
>PVJA010055096.1:0-11175 GCA_004027025.1 Myocastor coypus | reverse complement strand
TCAGGTGTGTTGGTGGCAGCTCATTCCTGAAGCTCTGATAGGACTCAGAGCAGAGGGCTTGCAGGTAGGCTGGGAGAAGTAGAGGCTCTGCCTCCTCTGACCCACAATTTTCGAGAAAGGAAGAAGAGAAAGGAAGAAGCCAGCCCTGAAGGAATCAGACAGAGCTGGCAGGGGGCATGCAGAAAGGTGACCCCCAGGTGACAAGCACGCTGAGGCAGACGAGCTTCGGGTGGATCTGGGCCAGTCCCTTGTGCGCCGTGACTTCTCTGACCATGGCTGAGTGAGCGTCCCCTGGGGTGGGGGGAAGGTGCGTTGGGAGGAGCTGTGGCTTTGGGCCGACTTCCTGCTGCTGTGTGATCTGTGACCCCTCGCCACGAACTTGTCACTCTTCCATCTGCTCTTTGGGACAACACGGTCCTCACCCTATTTATTCCTTTGTACACACAGCCAGGCGCAGGCGCTGGCAGCTGCGAAGGTGTGTGAGAGACACAGTGTGTGACGAGCGCCTCCTCCCTGCTTTTATTTTCTTATGTATTTAGTGCAGGGTCTACAGGGCCCCACTACACAGATTGGACTCCTGTTTGCAGCCTCTCACGAGATGGGATTATGGGTGTGCGCCACTACGCCCTGGGGGTGGGGTGCCTGGCTCGTTGGGTCCTCAATGGCTTTAACCTTGTGGGGACATCGCAACTCTTTAAACCCCAAGAGCTTCTTTCATAATCCTTCCTCTACCCCCTGTGCCCAGAGCAATGACCGTGAGAAGATAACAGCCTTTTTATCTACATTTATGAGGGCTCATTAATTCATTTTGTCGCTTAAACACTAGCCGGTCCCCTAATAAAGCTATATATATATATATATATATATATATATATATCACATTTTATTTATTTATTTTTTAATTTTATTTATTTATTTATTTTTTTGTTTCAGAACCTTTATTTGTTTATTCACTCATTTTTATGGCCGGCTCAGCCTGCCCCGAGGGCAGGGCTGGCGCAGCATGTGGTGCCGGGGATTGAACCGCGGTCCCTGAAGCCGCCCAAGCTTCCCCAAGCAGGCGCTTTAGACCACTGCGCCATCCCGCCGGGCCCCTATATCACATTTTAAAACAACAACATAATCAAGGGCCGTATACGTGGGAGGGCCTTGGGCTGCTTCTTCTTCATTACTTTATTTGTATTCTTTAATTTTTTCCTTTGGCTCAGCGTCTCGCTAAGTCGCTCGGTTGCTCAGGCTGGGCTTAGACTTGCTGTCCTCTGACCTTGCTGTCCCAGAGTGCTGAGGTCCCAGGTATGTGAGTAAACCTCTCCTGGTTGACCTTCCTTCCTTACCTAACTAGTCGGCCAGAGTCCATCTGCCTGTCAGCGGTTCCTTAGCTAACTGTCCCCCTTTCATGAGGCAGTTGCCACTGGCTGGAGCTCGGGTGCCAGCTCCCCTCCCCTCCCTGCAGGAGGTAGCATGAAGTCGCCGCTAAGGCCACCGCCTGGCACCAGATCTGGACCCCAGCCCCGCCACTGCCATCTATTGCCGGAGCGACCTTGAGCCGGCTGTTTGGTCTCCGTTTCACTAACGGCACTGAGTGATACGCACCACGCAGGGTGTTAGGTCTTCCACAGAGTTCCTTAGACGTCACCGATACTTGCTTAGTTTTCCCATCACCCCCGTGTGGTGGGACATCTCTGCCGGCCACAGGGCCTTACCTGCTGTGCTGGGACAAGCAGGGACCCACAGAGCGCCTGGAGCCTGGCCACCAGCCCTCTGAGAGCCGGAGGAGCATGGCCTTTTGTTATTGCCCGCGCTTTCCAAAGGCGGCCACACTGCGCTGGGAGGCGAGGCTGAGCGCCTGCCGCCCTGCGGTTGCGTACGTATTGATCAGCATCACAGGGGTGGGGCCGGGGGCACTGATCTAAACATTCACTTTGATTCCTCAAGTAAATCCCCCTCCGGGTGCTGCTAGAAAACTAATTGGGAGTTGATTCTGATGAATAAATGTGCCACCGCCGCCTGAGGAATTGACCATGCCGGCAGATGGCTGGGGCGTGAGGAGCACTCTGTCGTGGCCTTCTAAGGGGCCCATCAATAATAGATCGGCTCCAGCCCTGGGAGAGGGAAGCGTTCCTGCTGCAGGTATGAATTATGGATGCCGTTTAGGGTAATGCGGATCTGTCTCAAAAGTTCTGCTCAGTTTATGTGCTAGTAAAAGCCGGCAATTTGCTTGTGTTCTAGCTATAATTTGTACTACATTAAGGGACCCTCCTGTCCATAATAGATGTGCGGTCAGGCGCAGGCGCAGTCTGGCCTGCAGGGCGAGGTCTAAGGGCCAGAAGGCGTCCTGCCAGGTGTGGTGCTCCGCAGCCAATCACAGAGTCCTGGGCGCCCTGAAGCTGCAGATGGCCGCCCCAGTTTCTAAGGCTCTGGGAAGAAGGCGCCCTGAACCCCAAAGCTCTTCTGTGACTCACCCAGCAAATGCAGTTGATGTGTGCCTTAACAGGGGCGTAAAAGAAAACCTGTGGGCGATGAGGTCCGAAAGACAGTAGTCTTGTGAGAGAAGCCATCGAGGCGTGTGTGAGAGCGCGGGCGGCCGAGCTGGCCCCGAGTTCTGGTTCTGGCATTTCCTAGCTCTGTGGCCTTGCGCAGATCATCCAGGCCTCAGCCGCTCTTTCCCCTCGGCCACAGCTTCACCCATGCCTCTGGTCCCACTTTCCTAAATGGGCACAAATGGTATCAGCCAGTGTGGGGGTGAATCACAGACCATGCAGGGATTTTGAGATATTTAGAACCTACTTGCCAAATAGGGCCATTGTTGGGATTACATTTTAGAAACTTGGAATTAAAAGGTAACAAATGTTCAAAACCCATGCATTCTGTGTTGTTTGACTGCATTTCACTATTCTTTGTGCTCCAGAGGTGGGTGGTGTCCGTCGCATCTGGTAGCAATGACACACAAACTGTGTCTCTGGCCAGGGCTACAGAACGCACACTTTCACATGCATTCTCTCCTAGCTGTGAGACTCGGGGCCTCCCACTGGTGGCTTGCCATCCGCCATGGCGGGAGTGTTGTCACCCCAGACACTGGCAAGGGCTTCGAACCAAGGGTTTCTACTGAGAGCTTATTCAACCCTCAAGAGCACACTGGTGGTGCTGACCTAATAAAGGCATTTAGAAGGGCGGCCTGACAGCTCAGCTGACTAAAGCCTCTCTTAGGCAGGAGGCAGTGGCCGGCGTTGATCCCCAGTGTGCCGTGTTGGTCCTGCCCCTGGGGTGTGCGGAGACAGCAGTTGACACTAGGTGTGGTGGTGTGCCCGTAATTCCAGCACTTGGAAGGCTGAAAACAGGAAAAATCCCTACAAGTCTAGTCTGATCTACCTAGTGAGACTCTGTAGACCCTGTCCTAAATACAAGAAGAAAAAAAAGTCAGGTAGACGATGAAATATTTTATATTTGTTTACAAAACTGTCTTCAAAGGACCTGATGTATAGGAAGCATCAATGACAACGGACTAGTCGTGTTTTCATATATATAGTTTTCTAGCCCAGGCAAAATGGTGACCATGTTTGAGTGGACCCTTTAAGGACACACAATCTCTCCCTCCACCCTCTCCCTTGTGATCCAGCACCTTAAGGCCTATTCACTCCTGGGGAGAAGGCAAACTCAAGTAGTTCAGGTTTCCATATTCGCTTTACACTTCCTCTCTGTGTGTTCTCCTTCACTGCAGGTAGATGTACTACCAGGCCGATTGTGGTGAGCAGTATAGTTCTGGCGCCATTACTTTACTAATTTCCATGCCTCCAAGTTTTTACTTCTGCAGTTGTAAAAGATGGTTATAACAGCTGCCTTGGAGAAAGAAACAGGGTAATCTTTGAAATTTGTGAGGTTCAGATGCTATGCCTACTGTTTGCTGGTCCCCAGAGTACTAAGTGAAAACTTAATTTTTTGTGTAAGCCTTGGTGTGTTCCATTGTAAAACTGATGTGAAAGCACTTCTTCATGTTGGTTATTGTGAAATGAAACAGAGCAAGGCACTTAGGGAGTCTGGAGCTTTACCTGGCTATAGCAGACGTTGGATGAACAGTAAGTGACCATGGTGTCCCTAGTCACCTCTCCTAGCCTGAATGGTTGAGGGAGAGCTCAGTGGCTGGGTGGGAAAGCCTTGAGGGGCAGCTACGTGGCTGGGTGGGCAAGCCTTGAGGGGCAGCTACGTGGCTGGATGGGCAAGCCTTGAGGGGGAGCTACGTGGCTGGGGGGGAAGCCCTTGAGGGACATCTGGGTGGCTGCGGGGGAAGCCTTTTTTCCTTCTCTCTTGCATGTAGCTCGCTTCTAGCTGTCTGCTCTGTGCTGAGGACTCATCTCCTTGCATAGAGTGCCTCAGCAGAGCTTCTGGCTTCAGCTTGCCAACAACCTGCCCCACTCTGTGGTGAAGATTAAATGAAGTAACATAGGCGCATCAGACCAGTTCATTAGAAATTTAACCCAGCAGAATAGCCAATTGGGGAAGGAACTGTGTCTTATTTTCTCAGCTGGAGGTTCATTAGAAAAGGATAGGGCATTCTTTTTCTGGTCTTGCTCAGGAGGCTAAGTAGGTCTGTGGGTTGTTGAGGTCTGAGTTTGTATTGAGAAGAAAGGAAGCTCATCTTTCCTGGGGTGATCGGACCTCTGGAGTCTGGGAAGAAAGAGAGCACTGTGGCTTCTGGGGAAGCACCTTTTGAAGGCGTTGCCTGGGAGAATGAGTCTGAGAGCAGGGGTGGTGGGTCGGGCCAGGGAATCATGGGAGGTTATCCCCAAAGTCCATCTCTGAGGGCTGGGCAGCCTACTGCTTCCCTGTCCTCTTTACCTCTAAGTGGAACCAGAAAAGCTAGAGTGTCTGGAATCTCAGGCACTGGGCAGCCACTGTGGTGGCTGGGGGCTCTTGAGCACTTATGGCAAGGGTGGCAGGGGTGGTGCTAATAAATGACAGCTTCTTGATAACGGTGCTTTGGGGGAGGGGGCTGAACTGGCTTATGCTTGGCATGAACAAAGATGACACATGTGTTATGCTCAACTTTCAGCTTAAAAGAAGCTCTCTGTGTGACTTTTAATATTCTGGGCTCAAAGCAGGGGCTCCACAAATAGTCGTTCCTTTCACTCACACATTTGTACTTAATCACATTTAATCCCCACTCTGAGCCCACTGCAATTTAAAAGTTAAAACCTAGGGCTCTAGGGCCAAGTTCAGATCCATGATCCATCCCTCACGTAGCTGTGCTAATCTAGGCGAATTCCTCCATCTTCACCCACCTCAGTTACAACGTCTATAAAATGGGGATGAAAGAACTGTGTGCAAAAGAAAAATAGCGTTGAGCACAGGGCCTCGGGTATGAAGACTATGCATACTGGCGATCATTATTGTTGTGTCTTAGGACTCAAGTAGGGAAAAATAAAATCCAATAAATAAAGTCTAACAAATACAGCACTGAATGGAGGCCTGGATGATTCCTCTGAGGCCAGGAAAGGACCTATGAACCCAGTGCTTGGCTGTCTTGCTGTCTGTGGCAAGAAGAACACTTTGTTCTTGGTACCCCTCAGAGCCAGGGCTCTGCGAGCCTGACTTCCATGTTCCCCAAAGCTTTCCAAAGCTATAAATGTAGATGGAACTTTCTGAGAAGTTTGCTAGGTCAGGGCTTTTGTCTAAGCAGACCTCTTCAGTTGGCCTTGGCAACTTTACCCTGTCACTGAGTTCCATGAATCCATTGTTTTATTTTACTCTGCGGTTTCTACTTGAATCTTCCAGAACCACTTAAGAAGAGAAGGGGGTGGGATGCTAGACTCTGGTGAAACACAGACAGTGACGATCCAGTCTAATTTAGCAAGAGTCACCAACGAATCTCTTGAGGCTGTTTTATACAATGTAGGTGGCATATTTGCTTAGTTATTTTTAGAGCTGGTTTTCTGACTATAAAAACATTAGGTAGAAATCATAAAAAAATGTATAAGCCAAGCATCCTACCCTTTTGTTATTTTTCAATGGTAAACAGGTTAGTAAAAACTCAGTTCTTTAAATCCCATTGGACTTTGAAAACAACACCTTATAGAACTTATCACTTTTCCAATTAATTAATCAGTGAATCAATTAACTGGCAAAGTTTTATTGAATAGTTTTTGGGAGCTTGGATAGACCCTGGGATTGT
Organism: Myocastor coypus; assembly: GCA_004027025.1. Lineage (NCBI taxonomy): Eukaryota > Metazoa > Chordata > Mammalia > Rodentia > Myocastoridae > Myocastor > Myocastor coypus. Next base: position 5,009 of record PVJA010055096.1, on the reverse strand, counting down.
GGTGAGGTAGAAAATGAAAAGCTCCGATCTAATAAACGCTGTACAGTCCCAGAGGGAAGGACAATCTAATGGCAACACAATTAGTGACCAAGCATTTGGTCCTGAGGGATGGCGGGAGTTGAGACTGACAAAAACATGGAGGTACAATGTGGGGGACAAACGAACACCCAGGTGACAGCAAACTTTTGCTGAAGAAAGTCCAGGGGAAAGGTCCTGTTTCTCAGACTGCAAGCGAAGGAAAAGTGACTACCGACATCTATCAGCCTCCACTCAGCTATCTAGTTGAAATTTTAATTGCAATTAAAAAAATCTGGCCTCTTGATGAATAATTGACACATAATGACCTGTGCACATTTGTAACGCAGTTAGCTAAGCCTTTGCCATATGTGTCTGCACCAGTGAAATCCTGCCTACAATCAAGATAATGGAACCACCTGCCAGCCCTGAGCTTTCCTCTTGCCCTTTAGTAATTCTTCTGTCCACCCTTCCCAGGCAATCGCTGATCCACCTTCTGCCGGCACACAGCGCCTTGCGCTTCCTGTCCTTTCATGAAAACGAGATGCTACGGTGTGCTTGCTCTGTGTGCTTAGTCCCTGGCCTTCAGCATCATCATTCTGAGATTTATTTACGTTGCAGTATGAATCGATATTTGACTCTACCATTGACTAGAGCTGATAGATACTGATAGATATTTGAGCTGTTTATAGATCTTGCTTATTATGAATAAAATTGCTATGAGCATTCTCGGTCAAGTATCTGCCAGGACACAGTTTTACTTGTTCTTGAGGAAACGCCTCAGAATAGAAGGACTCGTCCATACATGTTTAGATTTTAAAGAAACTAACAAATTGTTTACCAAAGTGATCGTATCATTTTATATTCCCAGCAGCAGTACACAAGAATTCTGTTTTTCTCCACACGGCTGCCACATCGGTATGGCCAGTCTTTTACATTTTAACCACTCTGGTAGGTACAGTAATGATGTGTGATTTCAATTTACAGTTCTCCAAAGACTAATGACTGAGTCTTTTTTTTTTTTTTTACGGGCTTCTTCCCATAGGTAGCGCTAATTCAGTGAAGCATCCATGAAAATATTTTGACTACATTTATTTGGCTTGTTTATTTTATTGAGTTTTAAGAGTTCTTTTATATTTGAGATTTAAGTCTCTTCTTAGCAATCTCATTTATCAGATACGGTTCTCTCAGTCTTGCCCTCTTAACAGTGTCTGGTGAGTGTTAAAATTGAGGTGAAGTTTAATTTATTGATTTGTTTCTTTTTGGATCATAGACCATACTTTTGACAACAAATCTAAAAATTTTTGCCTAGGTCAAAGTTACAAAGACACTTTCCTATGTCCTAAGTGCCTTATGAGTGTAGGCTATATGTTTGTAATTGCATTAATTTTTGTATATGATGTGAGGTATGGATAAAAATTCAGTTTTCTTTTTGCATGTGGTTATCTAACAATCTTTCAGTACAATTTCTAAAGGAGGTACTTCTCTATGCTGAATTATCTTTGCATCTTTGTTAGGACTTTCTTTCTCTATATATTAGAGTCTGTTTATGGATTCCATTCAACTGATCTATTGTACTTCATATGCCAATACCACAGTTGTTTGATGACTACTGCTTTATAATAAATCTTGAAATGTATCACGTAGTGCTAGTATTACAACTGACCCCTCTCTCCCCACCAAAGTGTCTTGCTATTCTTGGTTCATTGGATTTTTATACATGTTTTAGAATCAGTTGTCAGTTTCTTCAAAAAATCCCCTGGAAATTTTTATTTGTATTCTACTGAGTTGATAGATCAAGTTGGGAGAATTTATATCATCTTAACAATACTGAATCTTTATAAACCATTGGTATAGTACACCTTTTTATTTATTTAGATCTTTAACTTCTCTTGCCAGTATTTGTCATTTTTGGCATATGTGATTTTCACAACTTTTCTAGATTCATCTTTAAACTATAGTGGTTTTTATGTTGTTGTGATTGGTATTGTTTTTATTAATTTCAGTTTCTGATTGCTCATTGTAACTGCGTAGACATCTGCCCTAATTACTTTCTCAGGGCTGAGACAAAAATACTTGAAGTGTACATGTTGAAGAAGGAAAGCTGTAGCTTAGCCCCTCGTTTGCAGAAGCTTCCGACCACAGCTGGTGGCCTCCAGGCAGGGTGACACGGCAAGGACCGGAAGCTCATAGTGTGGCAAGCAGGGAGCAGAGAGGCTTCACACTCACTGGCAGGCACAGCACCACCCACACCCAGCATGGGTCCTCTCTGTTCTGCAAATCCATCACCATGCCCAGGATCACGCTAAGCCAGACAGCGGGCTGATCCAGTATCACACACTCATGATCCAGTCATCCCCAAGGCTCCACCTACGAGCTCATGAAGCTTAGGGGGACACCTGGATAGAAGCCATAACAACATCCGACTAATTGTTGTGCACTGAGACTGTCACCTGGGACTTAGCTGACTTTACTCTCTGATGGTAGCAGCTTTTCTATTGATTCCAGCAGAAAAGGGGGTGAAGGGGGTTTCACAGCTCATCCTATCTGAGCGCTTGCATGTTTTTTCACGCACTACCGCACCGGTCCACAACTGTACTACAGCCTGAAGAACGCGTCGAGAGTGCATGCCTCTGTCCTGTTGCTTATCCTCAGAGGAAGCACTTGCTATCCTGTCATGTTTGCTGACTTGTGTCTCCCTCAGCTTCTGGCAGATGAACTTGGGATCTGACGTTCATCAGGCTGAAGTTCTCTCCTACAGTGCTGAGAGTTTTTATTAGGAATGGATGTTGTTGCACTTTTAAGGTGCAGGCTTTATTTTGGTACATGAATTGAGGTGATTTTTCCCTGTTAGTATATTGTTATGTTTTGTTATGTCCTTGTTTTAACTACTTGGAATATATTTTGAATGTTCATTCAACTTTTAATTCCTGAAATATGCTTATCGGTCATAAGATAATATATATCATATTTAATGTGCTAACATTTTTGTTTAGCAATTTGGTTGTAATTGTAAAGAATATTGGTGCCTTAGTTACTTTTTGCACTTCAGAGACAAAATACAGGACACCAAAGTTAAATAAAGGTTCACTGTAGCTCACTATTGGCAGAGGCTTCGGTTCATGGTCCGCTGGGCATCGCCAGGCAGAAGGGATCACAGAGGAGAAACGGCTCGTGGCTTAATGGCGGAAGGCAGTGGCACAGCAGCCAGCCAGCGGCCACCTTGCCCTTCCCTTCTGCCCCTCTACCTCGTTCTGGTTTCCAGCCCTGTGGCTGGTGCCACCCAGCATGTTGCCAATATGTAGTGCCACTGCTATAGTTTGTGTCTAGTTGTTGCTGCAAAGCCTCCTGCTGTCATGGGGCGGCTTCTGGAGCTTGTGATTGATTCTTGATCCAAACTGGGATTATGGAAGTGAATGCCCTGGGGCAGATAATGTGCAGCACAAGGTAAGGAGGGAAGCGCGGCTAGCTGGCTGCCCGAGCTGCTGCCGCACCCTCTGTGCCCTCTGCTCTTTGCCACCACCATGCAAGGTTGCCCTCTGCCTTGGAGCCAGCTGAGTATGGGCTGAAACTTCCATAAACTGTGAGCTAAAGAAACCTTTCTTTCCTTAATTCGGGGTATCTGGTATTTGTCCCAGCAATGAGAGAAGAGTAATGGAGACAGCCACACACCCTTAATCCCACTGTCACGTGCCCTGGGTCAACCAGCTCTGAAAGCCCCACCGAACAGTGCATGAGACTCTGGGAGAACATCTAGACAGGAGACATGACAATTGGCCTACGGTTTTCTTCCTTCTTTTGTCGAGTCATACATAAGACAAAAGTTATGACTGAACACTATTCAGAACATTAATTAAATATTAATTAAAATGTAAATTAAATATTTCAAAACAATATTCCAAAATTCAAATCAAATCGTGAGTTCAGCTTAGAGGTCAGAATGTTGTGTATCGCATATATGAATCTGTGATTAATTTAGAGTACTCACATAGGATTTGAGTAGGTTAATGTATACAAAAATATCAACTAAGAAAAAGTTTCCATGGTAGTAAAGAATTACTACGAATAAAACATAACACAAAGACTGGAATGGCAAATATATGACCCAAAATTCTAATAGTTTGAGGATAGGATATCACACAAAGTTGTAGTATGTCGTGTACATGGACAGTGTCCATGATGTTTGCTGGTGGCCAATTGTCACTTGTGGGACTGAGCTATTGCTATTTCCTTGATATCCACCCTGTAGACCTGGATAGAATCATGCCCCAGAGGGTGCAGGAGAAGTTCATTTGTAGAATATGCTGATGGAAAGATTTTGCTGCCATATACAAAAGAATAGTTGAAAGACTACTGCTGTATATGTCTTTTTCCCCTGTTTTTGTTTGCCCTATGTCTTAGTTACTTTGTACTTGTTGCTGGCACAAATACCCGACACTGAAAGTGAAGGCAGGAAAAGTTTATTTAGCTCACAGTGACTGGAGGTTTCAGTCCATACTTAGCTGGATCCAAGGCAGAGAGGCACAATGCAGAGGCCAGCAGTTCATGGTGGTGGAACAGCAACCCAATGGTGACAGAAGCAACCGACCAATCAGGGCAGCAGAGAGCAACAGTGTGAGTCTCTCTCTCTCTCTATATATATTACGTTCAGGCTCTCCACCTCAACCTATCTGCCTTAGGCTACACCCACAATCCCAGAAGTACTCAGACCCATACTCAGTACTAAAACATAATCCCAGGGATCATGAGGCAAGTCTCAAACTCTAGAAGTCCCCCCCACCATGATTGCATGAGGCTTTGGGGGGACAACTAGACATAAACCATAACACCCTATTTGGTGGAATATTTCCACTTATGGAGTTGTGGTCATTTTGATCCCTCTATAGAATATCTTTTAGTAAATTGTGTAGAGTTGGCTGTGTCATCATGAAATTCTTTAGTTGTTCTTTGTCCTAGAAGTATTTTATTTTTCTATATTGGAAAGAGGGGGGGGG
>PVJA010055095.1:0-11277 GCA_004027025.1 Myocastor coypus | reverse complement strand
AACGAAAATGAAGATAGAGTTTCCAACCTTGAAGACACAGTTGCAGCCAGTGAAAGAGTAAGAAAGGATCTTTTAAAAACAACCAGAATGCAGGAAAAAATAATTCATCATCTGCAAGACGATGCGAAAATGAACAACGTGAGATTAATGGGAATCAATGAGAAATCACAACAGACTGAAAATCTAGAAAACAATAACTATTTCAAGATTATATTCCAGGGGCTGGGGAGATAGCTCCGTGGTACAAATGTCTGCCTGGCAAGTGCGAGGTCATGAGTTAGAACCCCAGTCCCACACACAAAAAAAGATTATATTCCAACAAATGAACAAATTTTGAAGGAATAAACAGATTTCTAAACACATGCAAACTATCAAAATTAACCCAACAAGACATAAATATGTTGAACAACTCAAAAGGAAGCAATAAAATTGATATAGTAATAAAGAACCCACCAACTAAAAAAGCTCAGGATCTGACCCATTCATTGCTGAATTCTACAAAAACTTAAAGGATGTTATATCACTGATAACCCTCAGCCTCCTCCAAATCAAAAAGGAGAGTGCTCCCAAATTCATTTATGGAAGCCAGTATCACCTTGATCCCAAAACTGGATAAAGACTGAACTACCAAAGAAAACTATAGGCCCGTCTCCTTACAAATAGAATGTAGAAGCCGGGCATGGTGGCTCACGCCTGTAATCCCAGCACTCGGGAGGCTGAGGCAGGAGGATTGGTGCAAGTTCGAGACCAGCCTGGGCTACAAAAGTGAGCTCAAGGCCAGCCTGAACTGCATAGCGAGACCCTGTCTCAAAAAGACAAGAAAAAAAAAAGAATGTAGAATATTATCAAAAAATCATGCATCAGCCGGGTGTAGTGGCGCACGCCTGTAATCCCAGCACTCGGGAGGCTGGGGCAGGAGGATTGGTGCAAGTTCGAGACCAGCCTGGGCTACAAAAGTGAGGCCAAGGCCAGCCTGAACTGCATAACAAGACCCTGTCTCAAAAAGACAAAAAAAAAAAAAATCATGCATCATAATCAAGTAAGTTTCATCCCAGAGATGCAAGGGTCAACACATATAAGGTTATTTAAAAAAAAAAAAAAAAAAAAAAAAGGCTTTTTGATGAAATCCAACACCCCCTCATAGGAAAAACCCTGAAGAAAACAGATATAAAAGGACCATATCTGACTATGATAAAAGCTATTTATGACATCAGGAGCCAGCCTCATACCAAATGAAGAGAAACTGAGATTCCCTGTAAAATAAGGGTAATAAGACAAAATTTTCTACTATCACCTCTTCTATTCAACATAGTACTTGAAACATTAGCAAGAGTAATTAGGTGAAAGATAGAAATAAAAGAGTTATGCAAGCAGGTGCAGGGCCCTGCCTTGCTGGCCTTGGGCCCCCACTCAGGACACCCTGAGATGGCAATTGAAACTGGGCAGGGTGGTGTGCGCCTGTAATCCCAGCTCTTGGGAGACTGTAAACAGACAGATCTCTACAAGTCCAATCTAGTACTGACTGTAGACTCTTCCCTAAAATAGAAAGAAGAAAGAAGAAAGAAAGAAAGAAAGAAAGAAAGAAAGAAAGGAAGGAAGGAAGGAAGGAAGAAAGAGAAAGAGGTAAATATAGGAAAAGAACTCAAATTATTAGTAAAAAATTGGGGTCCGGCGGGATGGCTCAGTGGTCTAAAGCACCTGCTTGGGAAAGCTTGGGCAGCTTCAGGGACCACGGTTCGATCCCTGGCACCACATGCTGCGCCAGCCCTGCCCTCGGGGCAGGCTGAGCCAGCCATAAAAATGAGTGAATAAACAAACAAAGGTTCTGAAACAAGAAAATAAATAAATAAAATTATTATTACTTGATGACTCCATAGTCTAATGTTGTTTTCTTGTTCCATTGTCAGGATACAAATCAGCAATACTGTTTTCAATATTTGATATGTAATGTTACCTGCAAAAAAGTATTTTGCATAAGGCCATGTATGTATTGTGTATATATCTCATGTTCAAGTTAATGACTTTTATTCACATTTTGCAGAGGTATTAGGGATCAAATTCGGGACCTTGGACATGTCAGTCAGGTGCTTATGCTGCTGAGATGTCTTTCTGGCCCAATTCATGTTGTAAGAAAAGCAAATAATAAAAATTAGTAATACCCTTAGGGATTTCTGTAATGAGATAATGGCACTAGCATTACAGTGCTATTTTGTACTTTCCCCCTATGTTATCTATATTATATTAACCAACCCCCCACATCATTGATCTGCTGTTTGAAAAAAAAAAAGAAGAGAAACAAAAAAGGTTGACATAAAATATCTTTTCTTTCTTTCTTTCTGCAGTACAGGGGATCAAACTCAAGACCTTGGCAGGTACCTCTGCCACTAAGCTAACTCCCCAGCCCCAGTATCTATTTTTGCTTGCTCTGTAGCACACACGGGAACATAATCCAACTGAGTGGATTGGTGTTGGCTTGGTATCACTAATGGATGGAGTTGCACAGTGAAGAATTGCCACATTACTCTCTTAGTTGGTTTTCTGCCAGCTAAAGTGCTGAGCACATTGTTAATCCATTAATCACTTGATCATAAATTATGAATAAAGCTATTCAGTGATTTCTTTTTTGTTGTTGCTCATACAGGATCTTGCTCTGCAGCTCAGACTCAGTGATCCTCCTGTCTCAGCCTTACCAGCCCTGGGATTACAGGCATGCACCACTACCACACCTGGTTTTAGGGTTAGCATGGCATGCAGTACTCGGAATCAAACTCAGGACCTTGCTCTTGCCAGGCAGATGCTTAGACCACCAAGCTATCTTTTCAGCCCTATCCAGTGATTTCTTAATTAAAAGCTGTCATGTGAAACATGCCTAGCCAGAAAAATAACAGTCTCCAAATATATTAAGCAATTTAGCTAAAATATTTTATTTTTTTAAAAAATGATAGTAGTATATTCCCAATAATGGAAACAATGTATAGTGTTGTCCTCGTAGTAGTTACACAGAGCACAGGGTGTAGACATGATAATTTTTCTAATCAATGTTGGTACAAAAATTTCTTCTCATTGAACTCAGAGAAAGTAGTTGTATACTAAAATATTTTAAAGTACTAAATTATATATCAAGAAATTAAAGGGAATCTGAAAGTACAGGTAAGACATGCTTTTCAAATAACACTGGTTATTTCTTAATTTGCAATTCTTTTATTTCAGGAGTTGGAGTAGTTTGAAATTTCCTTTCTTTAAATTTTCTTATATTTTCTTCCACTACATAAATACATTAACAATTTTTTCTTTTTGTCTTTTTGAGACAGGGTCTCGCTATGCAGGTCAGGCTGGCCTTGAGCTCACTTTTGTAGCACAGGCTGGCCTCGAACTTGCACCAATCCTCCTGCCTCAGCCTCCCAAGAGCTGGGATTACAGGCATGGGCCACCACGCCCGGCTTGCATTAACAATTATAAACTTTAATTTCTAAGGCTTTCGTGAATTTTATTGAGAAATTGGTGAACATAGTATATTATTTGTACTAAGAAAAAATCTGACCCAAGACACCTTTTATATTTGCACAGGGTTTTGTTTTGTTTTTGTATTTTAGGGAAGGGCCTACAGGGTGTTCAGGGTCTCACTACTAGATCAGACTCGTGGTGATCTGCCTATTTACAGCCTCCCAGAGCTGGGATTACAGGCATTGTGCCCTGAGGATGGGGTCAGCATGGTAGGCCTGGAGATTGAACCCCTCAGACCCTGTACCTGCCTGCTTTAATCCACTGAGCTGTTTGGCCAGCCCTATTTGGTTTATTTTTTACTATTTTATTTTATTTTATTTTATTTTTTCTTTTTGAGACAGGGTCTCACTATGCAGTTGAGGCTGGCCTTGAGCTCACTTTTGTAGCTCAGGCTGGTCTCGAACTTGCACCGATCCTCCTGCCTCAGCCTCCCGAGTGCTGGGATTACAGGTGTGAACCACCACACCCGGCTATTTTAAAATTAAAGGTATTTGTCATAATTACAACAAAATTAACCTGTGTTAAAACATATTTTTGGTACTCTATTCATGTATCTTTCATTCTCTGAAATTTTGAAGGTTAGTTCAAAATGGGATGTTATAGATACTCAAGGAAAAAACTTGCCACTCTTAACATCAGCCTTTAAAATGTCAGTGGAGGTTTTAGTAAAGAATGATAGTGCATTCAATAAAAAAATTGATGAAACTTTGAAAGCTTCTTTCTATAAAATATAAATTACTCAATATCTAAATCCCAGTTAGGCATGGAAGATCAGTATTAACATTGAATTTTTGTGTTTTAATGTTTAAATGTAAATAAAACAATATTTGTCAACATGCTTTCACAAAAGTAAATCTTGAAGTATATTAAACTTCCTGGTCCTGCAAAAAATAAATAAATAAATATTAAAGTATAAACTTAAAAAATAATGAATTTCAACAAAGTAGCAGGATACAAGATCAACACCCAAGGTCATTAGCATTTGTGTACACCAACAATAAACAGGATAAGAAAGAAATTACTGCTGGGAGTGGTGGCTCACACCTGTAGTGCTAGCACTTGGGAGGCTGAGGCAGGAGGATCGTTGTGAGTTCGAGACCAGCCTGGGCTACAAAGCCAGCCTGAACTGCACAGTGAGACCCTGTTTCAAAAATCAAAAAAAAAAAAAAAAAAAAAAAAAAGAAGGAAATTACTAAAATAATACCACTCACAGTAGCTTCAAGTAAAGTGAAAAACCTTCAAGGAAGTGAAAGACCTCTACAGAGAAATCTACTGTACTCTAAAAAAGGAGATGGAAGAGGACATGAGAAAATGGAAAGTTGTCCCCTGCTCATGGACAGGCAGAATCAATATTGTCAAAATGGCCAGAGTCCCCCAAACTCTTACATAGATTCAAGGCAGTTCCAATGCAAATACCACCAGCATATTTTACAGATCCTGAAAAAGCCATCCATGAAGCAAGAAGAGACCCAGACAAAAGCAATTTGGGGCAGCAAGAGCAAAACTGGAGCATAGCAAAACCTGACTTCAAGCTATACTACAAAGCAACAGTGATTTTTTTTTAAAAAAAGTCATAGTACTGGAACAAAAACACTCATCGATTGATGGAGCAGAACTGAGGATACAGAAATTTCCCTAGACATTTAGCTATTGGATCTTCAACAAAGGTGCTCAAAGCATTTATTGGAGGAAAGATAACCTACCCAAAAAGGAGTGCTGGGAAACCAATTATCTGTGTCCAGAAGATTGAAGCTAAGCCCTTATCTCTTACCATATACTAAATTAAAATAAAAAAGTACCAAAGATCTAAACATTGAAACATAAATGTGCTGTGCATGGTGGCACACATGTGTAATCCCAGCACTTAGGAGGCCAAGGCAGGGGGATTTCTGTGAGTTCGAGACCAGCCTAAGCTGCAAAGTGAATTCAAGGCCAGCCTGAACTACATTGTGAAACTCTTTTTCTTTTTTTAATTTAAATTTAACAATGGTTATATTACATATTTTCATAATCAGATCAGTTTGAAACCCTTTTAATAAAAAATATTTTTTTCAAAAAACCAGAAACTTTAAACCTATTGAAAGATGAAAGAAAGAAAGAAAGAAAGAAAGAAAGAAAGAAAGCAAAGAAGAGAAAAACACTTCAAGATGCACTTATAGGAAAGGATTTTCTAAGCAGAACCTCAGCTGCGCAAGAAATAATAGCAAGAATCAACAAATGAGATTATATCGAACTAAAAGGCTTCTATACAGCAAAAGAATCAGTAGAGTGAAGAGATAACCTATAGAATGAGAAAAAATGGCAAAAGCCAGCTGCTCTGACAGAGGATTAATATCTAGAATATACAAAGAACTTCAAAAAATTAAACCATCTAAAATCAGAGAGATAATCAAGAAATGGGCAAGGGAAATGAACAGCTACTTCATGGAGGAAGAAATACAAATGTTTAACAAATGTATGAGAAAATGCTCAACACCTCTGACCATTAAGGAAATGCAAATTAAAGCAACATTAAAGTTCCATCTCATTCTAGGAAAGATGGCAATCATTAAGAAATCAAACAATAACAAATACTGGCAAGGGTGTGGCAAAAAAAGGAAGCCTCTTCATTGTTGATAAAAATGTAAACCAGTACAACCGTTATAGAAATCAGTATGAAAATTTTTTGAAAACCTGAAGTAAGAAATTCCATATAATGCAGGAGTTGCCTTGCTAGGCATTTCCTTCCCCAAAGAGCTTAAGGCATCATACAACGGTGATCCATGCATACCCATGTTGATAGCAGCACAATTCACAATAGCTTAATCCTGGAAACAGGATCATCATCAACAGATGACTGGATAAAGAAAATGTAATATGGGATGCTTCTCTGCTATAAAGAATTATAGCTTTGAGACATTTATGGGAAAATGGATGTACTTGGGAAAAATGGTGAGTGAAGTGTACTAGATACACAAGCTTAAGTATATGGTATCTCATTTGAGTGGGACAAAGTACAAAGAAAATAATGAAAGATGGATAGAAGGGGGCTAGCAGATAGATCTCTTGTAATAGGGAAGTGGCCCAAAGAAAAAACACAAGAAGTGAAGAGGAGGAGACGTGGAAATGAATAGATTGAGGATACTGCAGGTATAGAAACATAATAAGTATAATACAAGCAATTAATATAAACAGTGTATGTCATAATTTAGCTCAGTTAGAGGGAAATGTCTTCTCAACAAAAACATCATGTACAAGGTCTTGGGTTCCCTCCTCCACACTGGAAAATAAAAATCAAACCATAAAATAATAAACAAAAAAAGATCATCTTTGTACCCAGTTTCCAACTCCCTTACCTACAGGAAACCAGTGATTTGAAGTTTACTTTATAGCCTTCCATAGGTGCCACACACACACACACACACACACACACACACACACACACACACACACCCCACACCACACAAAGACAGCTGTCCCCTAGTGTGCCTGAATCACCACACAGTCTCAGAAGCCAGGCAAAAGCTCGTCTATAGAAGGCCAATGAGGCCGAGATATCAGATTAATTTTCCTGGTCTTGCACCCTCAGTGACTAAGCACAGAAAAATCAACAAGACCCAGGGCTCAGTCCCAAGACCACACCAAACCTTCTGTAGTAAAGTGTCCCAGACCAGGTAATCTGGAGATCTGGTCCCCTGGCTTCAGCTTTTAGTACATTTATCTTCTGCCAATAAACTCTACCCACTTATCTCTTTCACACAGATGAATTCCAGGCATGGGTGTTCTTTCCATATGTTGTCAACACAGCCCATGAATGTCTAGCAACTCAGCCTCTACTATGCTCAGGACCTGAGTCAGATATACGCACCTGCATGGGGGGGCATTTCTCCTAGGGTCTTTCTGTGTTGCCCAGATAACATCTCTGTGAGTCTCTCGAGGCCACTGGAAGAACAGGTTTAGGGGTTTCTTCACAGGGTTTCCAGCCAAAGGTCTTCTCCCTTTTCCCTTTTTGCCCAGGCCTGACAGTCATATCCTCGCCTGGGCCTCCTGACAGAAAGAGATAGAATTTTGAAGAGGGTTACTCCCAGCAGCTGGGCCCTGAGATACCAGCAGGGAGAGAGTAGGAGAGAAGAAAGCTGTCAGGGCACTCAAAGTGAAAAGAAATTTTTCTCTTTATAGATTCTTAAGCCAAGAAGTGTTCCATAGCTTTCTGTCTGGAGGAAGATTTGAAGAGGAGGCCCAGAAGCGACAGCTCAGGACAGGTGTTTCCTCCTATGCTCAAGAGGCTCGGAGCAGCCTGCAGCTATGGGACAAGGTAAGCATGGCCAGCTCTCACAGGGCACCGATGACAGTGTGGTAATGGGCAGGCCATGGAGGTAGCCAGGTGGTCACAGTTGTGGTGATGGTGGGTAACACAGATGCATATTTTTATGCCAGGATCCCCATAATATGACTGGTCACAGCTGTGAGATGAATGAGCAAGGCCCTGGAAGAGGGTGTCACAGCCTAGGTTCAACAGGAAAGGAAGGGCAGGAGACATTGAATCAACTAAAAGAGACAGAGGCATCCATAAAACAAGAACCTGGATATATCCAGAAGATGCAGAAACCTCAGGGCCTCTGCCAGGGTCATTTTGGTTTGATTTTTTGTTTGTTTGTTTGTTTTTTTCTTTTTTGAGACAGGGTCTCGCTATGCAGTTGAGGCTGGCCTTAAGCTCACTTTTGTAGCCCAGGCTGGTCTCAAACTCACACTGATCCTTCTGCCTCAGCCTCCCGAGTGCTGGGATTACAAGCTTGCACCACCATGGCCAGCTTTTGGGTTTTTTGTTTGTTTGTTTGGTTTGATTTTTGGGGCTTTTGTTTTGTTTGGTATTGAACTCAGGACCTTGCACTTGCCAGTCTGGAGCTTATGCTGCTGAGCTAGCTCCCAGTTTTATTTGTTTGTGTGTTTGTTTGTTTTTGAGATAGGGTCTCACTATGCAGTTCAGGCTGGCCTTGAACTCGCAGTGATCCTCCTGTCTCAGGCTCCTGAGTGCTGGGATTACAGATGTGTGCTACCACACCCGGCTCGGACATGTGTGCTGAGGCCCTGTGGGCAGCTGAGGACTCTCCTAGCACTGACTCAGTTTTCTTGTCCTTTCATTGATGAAGGAATCTGCAGCGTAATTATTGTGCTCAGCACAGTGCTGGGCAGAGGCTGCCAAAACAAAAAAGCCAACAAAAGCACTATATCTCAGGAGGCTCACAGCGAGTGGAGAGCAACACAGGTTATGGCTACGGGATGGGGTGAACGCTAGAAAGAGTACAATGGAGGGCTGGGGATGAGCTCAGTGGCACAAGCACCTGCCTGGAAAGTGCAGGGTCCTGAGTTGGGTGGCACTGTGTTGAAGAAGACAGCGGCAGTGTTAGGGGCTGGTGCCTTTGGACCTGGAGGATGAGTAGACAGGTACCTACTGAGTGAGAAGGGCAGGGGAAGAGGCCAGATAGAACCAGGCTTCAAGCTAACTCCAGTGGGTGGCTCTGGTTGTAACACTGCTCAGTATGAGGTGTCAAAATTCCTAAGGCTCAGTTCCTCTAGCTGCTCACTGCCCCATCATGCCATGAAGCTCTACCAGGTGACAAAGGCAGGCTCAACCTGGACCCAGTCTGGCCTGTGGGGACAGAAAAAATCATTTCTGGCTTGTGAGTGCTGCTGACCTTCACGGACAAATCCAACTCTCACTGGGGCTACTTTTTCAAGCACTATGGCCTGAGCAACCCCTGGTGGCTAAGAGTGACAGAAGGCACAAGGGCTGCACAGAAGCATTAGGACCAGACAAGCAGGGAGGGGCTTTCGCACTTCTCTATTTTCAGCACTGTCAGCTCTCCTCCAGTTGTGAAACTTTGGCATCATCTAGCAGCACCATCATGAGTGAAGGGAAGAATAGAGAAGGTGGGCTACTTGCTTCCTTCCAGTCTTCATCCTTGCCTTCTACTCTTGAGTTCTAGCTGGGCGTGGTGGTGTATGCCTGTAATCCCAGCACTCAGGAGGCTGAGGCAGGAGGATTGGTGCGAGTTTGAGACCAGCCTGGGCTACAAAAGTGAGCTCAAGGCCAGCCTCAACTGCATAGCGAGACCCTGTCACAAAAAGACAAAAAAAAAAAAAAAATTAAGTACTCTTGAGTTCTAAGCCAGAAAGGGGCTGAGCATCAAGTTCAGTGGTAGAGCACGTGCCTAGCACACACAAGATCCTGGTTCAATCCCCAGAATAGGAAAGCAAAAGGAAAGAGAGAGAGAGGCGGGGGGAGGAGAGGGGAGAGGGAAGAGGGGGAGAGAGAGAGAAATAGAGAGACAAAGACAGAGACAAAGAAACAGATAGAGAGATAGACACAGAGATAGAGAAAAAGAAAGACAAAAGAAGGAAAAATGAAAATGATAGAAATGTTGGGAACTCATACATCACAAGTAGGAGTATTGTGCATTTGCAGAGACCTTGGGGCAATGGGCTTGGCTATAAGGCTCACTTTACTTCCTCATAGAGGAGCACAAAAGCTATGGCTTCTCCCTCCAGCAGCAGAGTCCAGGCAAGAGTGTAGGCTGCCTTCCAGATCAGGGGTTCCTGACAGCCTTGTGCCGACATAGGAATAAAATTCGTCATGGCATAACTAAACTTTATTGTTTTTCAGTATTGTGCCTTGTCTTGAGCTTGCTGTGCATTCATTTTCTTTAAAAATTTCTCCATTCCTGGGGCCAGGGAGATAGCTCAATAGAATAAGCACTTGCCTTGGAAAGCACAGGGTCTTGAGTTTAATCCCTGGTACCAGGGAGAGAGAGAGAGAGACAGAGAGAGAGAGAGAGAGAGAGAGAGAGAGAGAGAGAGAGAGAGAGACAGAGACAGACAGAGACAGACAGAGAGAGAGACAGAGACAGAGACAGAGAGACAGAGACAGAGACCCAAAGTCAGAAGAAAAAAATGAGTGCAGGAGAGTAAAATCTGGGTTATATTCATTGCTTGGAATTAGAACAAGAAGGAGATAAACAATGAAAATAAATATTGTCCTCTATAAAAATAACGACAGTCCCATTTAATGGGACAAATGCCTGACACGACACTATGCTGAGTGTGTTATATGCTTGATGTCAGCTAACACCCAGGACTCTTCGGAGGGATGGTTATTTTATGGAGAAGGAAACTGAGAATCAATTACCTGTCTGAGGTTATACAACTACATAAGTAAATGAAGCCAAAGACCTGAACCCTGCCCTGATTTTGGAATCTCTGCTTTTACTTATGTTTCACATTTATCCATGATTTCTGTCTTTTCCACAAAAGGTCTGGGTATCAAGAGCTGTGACTTGCAAGCAGCCAAAAACAATGAGGAGCACCACACCCAGGCCATCAGCTCCCGGCGCCTCATTGTACGAAGGGGACAGTCATTCTGCATCACCCTGCACTTCCAGTCCCCTATCCAGAAATTTCTGTCTGACCTCAAGAAGATAGCCCTTATTGCACAAACTGGTAAGTGGGATAGACCCAGACTTCCAGAAACAGGGCTGGGGTGGGAGGGACTCTGTCCCCAGCAGTCTTCAGGGAACCAAGAGACAAATGGCTCACTCTGTGGCTGGTCTTAAGAGCTTGGGAGGCTGAAAATAGGGTCACTATGCATCTGATCTACATAGTGAGATCCTGAACACCCTATAGACTCTGTACCAAATAGAAGAAGAAAGGAAGAAGAAGAAGAAGAAGAAGAAGAAGAAGAAGGAGGAGGAGGAGGAAGAGGAGGAGGAGGAGGAGGAGGAGGAGGAGGAGGAGGAG
>PVJA010055094.1:0-11289 GCA_004027025.1 Myocastor coypus | reverse complement strand
TCTACAAAGAACTAAAAACCATTAGGGTCCCAAAATTCAAAGACCCAATCCAGAAATGGGCATCTGAGATGAACATTCACTTCTCAGAGAAAGAAATACAGCAAGCCTACAAATACATGAAGAAATGCTCCACATCGCTAGCTATTCATGAAATGCAAATCAAAACAACACTTAGATACCACCTCACCCCAGTAAGGATAGCTATCATAAAGAAATCAACCAGCAACAAATTTTGGAGAGGCTGTGGGGAAAAAGGAACCCTTCTCCACTGCTGGTGGGAATGCAGATTGGTGCAACCATTATGGAAAGCAGTGTGGAGGATCCTTACAAAACTAAAATTGGAAATTCCGTTCAATCCAGCTAACCCCCTACTGGGAATTTTCCCAGAAGAACTGAAAACTTCATACCATAGCGATATCTGTGCACCTATGTTTATAGCAGCCCAATTTGTAATAGCCAAATGTTGGAAACAACCAAAATGTCCATCATTTGAAGAATGGTTAAAGAAAATGTGGTATTTTTATACAGTGGAATACTACTCATCCATAAAGAATGATAAGTTTGAAGACTTCATATATACATGGATGTATATTGAACATATACTCATTAGTGAAATAAACCAGACCTATATGTGTAAATACCGTATAGTCTCCCTAAGATAAGAACTTTAAAGAAGAAAACAAGAACTTAAGGGCATAACACAGCTGAATGTGTTATGGATTAAACAACGAAGTGACTGGAAGCAGACAAAGCAGAAAACATCAATAGCAAAACCATACACTTATGTACACAGGATGTATCAGATATTGGTCTCAAGAACCTTCAAAAGGTTCAGCATATTGACTATAGCACAATGTAACGCTAAAACCATGTTTGGAGTATATGTCACTCTTGTCTTTTTGATATGTACTGCTCCTGGTGTAAACTCAGTTACTGTCATTCTCTCAAGCGTAGTACTTGAAAGTAAGAGATTGGGCCAAAAACCATATTCTTGACAGGCTACAATTTTGTATTGCCTTGAATTTCCAAATATCTGTGTCAAAATTGTGTAACTGCTTATATCACATTGTATGTAAAGTTATTAGAATATAAATGATGGTCAGAAAATATCATTTACAAGCTAAGTCAAAGATATTTGATACTCAGAAAGCCAGTGATGATAAGCCCAGTACCTATGTTATGGAGTAATAGTATCACAAAGCTTTTCTGCTGGAGGGTTAAGAATGTAAGTTAACAGACTGAAAATTGGAGAAAAAGAAGGGCTATAAGGATAGCCAATATTTTGGCCCTAGCCCTTCGAGGTCAATAAAGACCCAGGATATAAGAGAACCTGTGTTGTAATATCCTATAACTCAGAGGTGTCCCAAATTTCCTGGTCAAGGAGATTATGGGACTTCAGAGGAAAGGGATGAATGAACTGCAGTGCGTCTAAGGAAAGTCACCCAGAGAAA
The DNA here is from genome assembly GCA_004027025.1 of Myocastor coypus. Taxonomy (NCBI): domain Eukaryota; kingdom Metazoa; phylum Chordata; class Mammalia; order Rodentia; family Myocastoridae; genus Myocastor; species Myocastor coypus. Next base: position 9,838 of record PVJA010055094.1, on the reverse strand, counting down.
AACATTCTCTCAGGCTTTCACAGAAAGCAAAATGGCCAATCAATGGCCGTGACTCGTCCCGAAGGCTGACACTAACAACAGTTCTGCAAAGTACTGTCTATGGTCTCAAATTTAATCCTGAGGGGATTTGACCCTGGAAGATACAAAAAAAAAAAAAAAAAAAAAAGAATGTTTAGTTATACAGGTCTTGCTTCAACTTGCCCTTGACCACCCAGCAAGGAAAAAAAAAATCCTGAATTACAATGCATGGAATGCAGAGCTCGATTGTTGAGATCAACTTTAGGAGGCTTAGATTCAATAGCCTCCAACGTCACAAGCTTCACTGGTGTCACTGGTGGCACACTGCAATTGCAAAACCTTTGACTGTGTATGTATCTTCTTCCTCTTAGTCCAAAGAGAAGTATATTCTTCCCCTTTTTTTTTTCTTTCTTTCTTCTTTCTATGCAACATCAGTAGGGAGGCGGGTAATGCCCACACACTGCACTCTATAGAATGATTGTGAGGACAATATGCAATATGTCAACTTTCAAAGAAAAGAAGGGGGAAAAGGAAAAAAAAAGTAATGTGGATATAGAAAAGTTAATGTTTAATTGTTTGATCAATCTTATATGCCTATATGTATTAATCTAAACTGATCTGATGATGAAAATATGTAATATAACCATTGTTAAATTTAAACAATAAAAAAATTGGAAAAAAAAAAACAAAAACACAAAGCCAATCAACCTACCAAACAAACAAAAAAGACCAACCCTAGGATTCTACTAATAATAAAGAATAGGAAAATATGCATCAGATGGACAAGAGCCCAAAACAAGTTTTAAATAGTTGCAGAGGCTGAGTGTGTTCTAAGCTAAGGGGGAGCACCACAAACCCAGGCACTGAGAAGGGACAAGAAAGTAGAGCTTGTCTCCTGCACACAGTCCCCTTCCTGTCCCAGCACTGTTCCCCTGCTCAATGGCTTCCCATTGAGATCTTTACACCCTGAGGTATTGACGTTCATGAAGAAGGCACCTCCCCCTGTGCTGCCTGCCACAATGTGCAAACAGCCTGCTCAGGAGAAGGCCCAGGCTCCTCCCCCCTCCTTCTCTGCAAGGTCAGCTGTTTTCCAAGGAAAGAGGGAACGCTGATGTGAGCAAGCAAAGAGCAAGGGTATTTCGCGGACAGCTAGGGTCATATTGAAGATATTCTAAGAGTCTAACTTCTCTGTCTCTCTCTGTCCCTGTCTCTGTCTCTGTCTCTGTCTCTGTCTCTCTATGTCTGTGTGTCCATCAGTCCCTCCTTTGCTCTCTCCTTTCCTCTCTTCATTCTTGAAGATTTCTCCAAAGGATATCTGCATTTAGGAAGAGCTTCACTTTTTTTAACCTCTTTAAAAATCCATTTATTTATTTGGTACAGGGTCTTGCTACACAGCTCAGACTCATACTGATCTTCCTGTCTCAGCCTCCTCAGCACTGGGGTTATAGGCAAGGTCAACTGTTTTCCAAGTTGAAACATGTGCCACCATACCTGCCCAGTTTCTGTGGCCAGTTTGGCATGCAGTAGGTTCCAGAGCTGGCAGGGCATGAGGTGCTAGGGATCGAACCCCAGTCCTTGCACTTGCCAGTCAGGCACGTAGACTCAAAGTTATCTCCCTAGCCCTAGCCTCACTTTTTCTCTTCCTCAGCATGCTTCTTAATGTGAGGGCAGCAGGCACTTAAAAAAAGAAACCACGTGCATTGATTCTTGTCATCTGTGCTGGGTAATCTTGATTGTCAATTTGACTGGATTTAAGAGATTCCTTTAAAAGTGAGTGCACTTTGAGGGTTCGAGCCTCGCCAATAGGTTGCTCCATTGTTCGGTCCATAGCTGCATGGAGGACTATTAGGATTGTGTCCTAGTCAAAGGAAGTAGCTCGTGACAGTATGATCTCAAAGACTGTATCTGTCCCTGGCCCCATCCTCTCTGGCTGTTTTCCAGCTCTCTGCATCTCTGCCATCCTGAGGTGAGCAGCTTCCTGCCCCATACCCCTTTGCCACCAATCCTAGACTGAAGCCTCAGAAACTCGAGCCAACTTGTCTCTAATTTGCAGGCATCAGGTGTTTCACCCCGGCAACAGAAAAGCTCACTAACACATCACACTCTACTGCTAGGAGGCTGAGCAGCATGGGTTGGACTCTGGGGGGAGTGAGAGGATGGAGAGGTGCTTGAGCCACTTCTCATCCCAGCTGAAGTCCCAGACATGTGAATAAGGCCAGTCTAGACCATAGGCTCTGGACAAGCCAGCAGAGATCAGAGTTGTCCAGCCAACACACAGTAAGTAGAAGAATGATAAACATTTCTTTACGTCACAGGACACTGCAAGAATCATCCAATCATCTACTTTCCTGCATGCTCAGCTTTCCCCATCCTCAACATGGTAAGACGCTTAGTTATGGTAGAGTCAGGTGAGTGGCAGACAGGGGCAAGTACTGGGAGGCAGCTCATGGGCCTCACAGACCTAAGCAAAGAGGCTTTCTGTGTGCCCTGGACTACATCCAAGGAGCTCTGGAGCTTGAATCTGACTGGAAAACACTAATGCATAGCATTTTCTTTCCATGGCGTTGTGGACCAGGATTAAGGAAGAACACTCTTACCAAGGAAGCAGACTTTCAGATTCTAGCCCAAATACCACCACCTTACCTGCAGATTCATGGTCTAAAGAGGATTAATGGGAGATACTGTCAGACAGAGCTGAATACGGAGAAATCATGGAGAGCAGTGCTGGGAAAAGACAGAAAAAGATATGAGGACAACAGTATTTTAAGATACATCTGACAGCACCCTGTGGGATGGCAGAAGTAGAAACAGAGAGATCGCAATGACTGTGATTTAGTTCAGGCATGAAGGGAAAATGTAAATGACCACCCCACAGAATTCCTTAAAGCAAAAGCAGAACTCTGAACAAGTTGTATAATTTATATTTGATTTCTCCTTCAGCATAGGTCGGCTGCCCATCTATTGCCTAGGTGAGAACACATGACTGAGTTGGGGCCAATACAAAGGAATTGCTGCGTCCACTCTGTATCTGGCCTTGAAAACACCCTTTCTCCACCCTTCCTCTTCCTTTCCTGATCCACTGGCTGGACAAGAAGGACACAAAAAATTAAGAAGAGGAAAGAACACAAGCTAAAGGTGCCAGGTCTCAATAAGACACCATGGAGAGCTTCTGGGATTAAGCAACTGGGATTTGGCAGTTTCTCTAATAGCATTCTTACCCTAAATCATACACAATTATATGTCTTTGAATCTAGTGATTAATAATATTCTAACAGCCCTAGGAGCCTTATACTTCAAAGCACAAGGAACAAAAACAAGCAACTAACAGGGCTCAGTAAACACAATGCAAAACTTACAGAGCTGGAACTCACAACCTAACATTAAGAGAACAGATTTTATTGCCGGCATGATGGTGCCCACCTGTAATTCCAGGATTTGGGAAGCTGAGGCAGGAGGGTGGCTGGGAATTCAAGACCATCCTGGGCAACAAAATGAGCTCAAGGCTAACCTGAACTGCAAAGTGAGAGCCTGTCTCAAAAAGACAAAAAAAGAGAACATACTCTAGTAAGGCAAATGAATAAGAGAGAAGGCAGAGACATAGAAACACTCTAGAGTAGACTGGTAAAGCCCCACCTGGAAATCCATGATTCTGACGACACACCAAAATAGAAATTATTTAGTAAAATGAAGAGAATATAAATGCAATGGGGATGGGCATATCCCATAAAGCACCAAGCACGGTTTTAACTGAGACTAAAAATTGCATGGTACAGTTCAATTAGACTAATAATCTCAGCAACTCCCAAAAGCCTCTTTCTGCTAAAAACTAAGTGTCAGACTTACTTTCTACTGCCTTGCTGGTAACTCCTTCTCCTAGGGACACAGGAAGCCACAGAGGGAACCAAGGCTCCAGACCCAATTCTGAGAAGCAAAGAAAATGCGGTTGGCAATTGGATGTGACAGGAAATGACAATGCCATGGTAGAGTCTGTACTACAGAAAGAAAGGACATCTACAAACCATTGGGCATGTTCCACATGCTTAATACAGTAGGATATGTAATTATTTTAGTGAAAAGTTAGATATGACCAAGGATTCTGCAGAGAGGTTTGCCATGAAGAGTCATATATTTCTGAAATATGAAGTTCTAAGTAAGTAGTCAGGAATAGTCCTGTTCTTTGTGGAGGTGGTGGGAAGTAGAGAAATATTTAAAGAAATCACTGAGCTTCTACAGAAGTTTTATGATGATCTCAGATATAAAAGGATATATTAAAAATGAAACAAAAGGGCTGGGAAGGTAGCTCAATAGTTGGGGTGGCACACCCCTGTTAGCCCAGTGCTGGGGAGGCTGAGATAGTAGGATCCCTATGACTCAAAGCTGTACAGGAAGACCCTGTACCAGATAATTTTTTAATTCCCTTAAAAAAGAATTTATACTGATGCATAGAACTATTAATTTATATTCATTTCTATTATCTCAAATTCATACTGGCTTGATGTAAGAGAGAAGAAATAATGACAGACAGACAGACAGACAGAGACAGACAATAAAGAGATGAGGAAAGCCAACTTTTACTTCACTATTACCTTGAAATTAGTCCAGTTCTTACACAGGTTTGTGCAAAGGATGAGTTAACAAAACAAGGTGCATTAGCTGTTAGTTCACCAAGCCCCATTCCTCCACTTCATGACTGAGAACACCAAAATAAAAGTGACTACTTTCCAAGGTTCACAGGGACAATCAATGCACAGATTTTATAACATCCATTTCCAGCCTGATGCCTAGAAATCCCAGAACATACAATTTCCTAAGTTCTAGAAAAGCAAGGGCTTCCTTGTCACCCCATAATAAGATCACCCATCTTCAAATTCGAGCAATGATCCATCATGAAAACCAATGCTCCCAACCTCCCTCCCAAGTAAAAACAATCATCTACCTCATGGCAACAGAATTGTCCTCCAACCCTAAGGACTTCTGCAGAGCTGGGAAAGGCAGAACTGAAATCAGGCCCGGCCTCAGCTGATCCTTGCAGAAGGTCATGGCCGAGGAAAAGTGCTTGATCCATGTCAGCCAGAAAGTAGGGAGAGGCGAGAAGGCAGAGACCAGAAAGCACCCTTCCAGGTCACAGCTAGCAAACCTTCTCTGCTATGGTTTAAATTGGAAGGGGGGCCCTCAAAAGGCTCATTCAAGGATGGGACCTCAGGTACTGTATGCTGTCCCTGCTTCTTCCCCTTTAATGATCCTGAGGTTATTAATACCTGGGGACTGGTGAAAAAAAAAAAAAAAAACCCTCACCTTTCCATTCAAGACTTGTGGCTGGTGCAGTTTATGGAGGTGAATATCTGGGGGGATTCTGCTGCTGAAGAAAATTCTATTGGAATTGTAGGACAAACTGAAATATAGAAAATATTGTCCACAGTAGATAGTTCAAATCTTATGGGGGCCTTTTAGTCTTCAGTCCCCCTGAAATCACCTTGCTACCTGTATTCTGTGTTCTTGGGCAGGAGACTTTATCTCTTTATCTTAGTGCCATTCTAAATGTTGTGAATGAGAGAATAGGTTAAATTTAAGTCAGCTTCCAGGTCAAAGTCATCCTGTGGCTGTCAAGTTCTAGGTTAAAAGTCAAGAGGTCTGGGCGTGGTGGTGTGCACCTGGAATCCTAGTGCCCAGGGAAGCCAGGGCAGGAGGATCACAAGCTCTAGCCCAATGCTCTTAGCCTCTTGGCAAAATTAAGAATTATGAAAAGGGGGGGGGGCTGAGAACACTGCTCAGCGTGAAAGCTCCGGGTTCAATCCTCAGTACTGATAAAAGAAGTGGAAACGTGGTGTGTTTCTACTGCTACCTTGACAAATCACGCACACAAACTTAGTGCCTTAAACACACTGTTTTCCTAGTAGTGTTCTATAGATCGGAAGTTTGCTTCAAATCTCACCGGGACCAAATGAAGATGTCAACTAGGACACCTCCCTTGCAACTGGCTCAGGAAAAAATTTGTTTTCTTGCTTACTACACTTGTTGGCACAATCTCATTTCTTAGGGACCTAAGCATGAAACTTTCACTTTTTTCTGGTTGTCAGTAGAGAGCCATCCCCAGCCTCTGGAACCCACCTGGAAGCCTGGCTTGTATCCATAACTTCGTCTCCCAAGCCCACACCTGGATCCAGCTCAACTTCACCTCCTCTTTCTTCTCTTCCATCCTTCCCTTGCAAGGCAACCAAGAAAAGCTCTCTTCATAGACTAGCCTGGGCCTACCTGCAAAATCCAGGAGACTATTCCAGACTCTCCAAGTCAACACCCTTTATCCCATCCATAAACTCTGTTTTTCCAGGCATATCTATCTATCTTCTGTTACTATAATGAAATTACTCAGACTAGATACTTAAAGGAGGGAAAGTTCATTTAGCTCACAGTTTTGGATGCTGAAAGGCAACATTTGTGCCACCATCTGTTTGTCCTTCTGGTGAGGACCCATGGTGGGTGGCACAGTGGTGAGAACACACAGGGTAGAGCTCACACAGCAAGGCAAGAAGCCAGAGTGTTCAGAGGCCAGGATTCCTCTTTCATCCCAATTTGCTTCATGAGAACTGAGAAGGGTTCCATGAGAACCACACTAATACCTTCCCAAAATGTCACTGCCTGTGACCTGCCACCTTCTATGAGCCCCTGTCTCTTAAATTTTCCTTCTCAACATTATCAGACTGACAACCAAGCTTCTAGCACATGAAGGCATTGAAGGACACACTCAGCTCATATCCAGACCACAGCATTGTCTATGGTGACACACACATTTGTAATCCTAGCACTCAGGACACTGAGGCAGGAAGGTCCCTGTGAGTTCAAGGCTGGCCTGGGCTACATAATGAGTGCAAGGCCAGCCTGAACTACAAAGTCCAAACTGAAATAAAGCAAAAGACCATGTTGATAACAAGCATATAACTTTAGCACTAAGATTGGGATCAAGACAATGTTTAAAGTCAAGTTAGTATAAGGATCACGGTTAATTCAAAGTCAGATGAAGGTCATACTGAAGATGAGTTCAGTGTCAAATTCAGGCTCATCATCAAGGTCAGTTTCAAGCTCAAAGTAAAGGCCAGGATAGGTCAGGGGTATGAGAAGATTGATATTAATAAGTCAGAGTTACATCAAGTAGACATTCAAAGTTCAATCTGAAGCTCAAAACAAGAAAAACTATGCCACCAGGAATTGAACTGAGGGTCTTCAATTGAGCTACACCTATTCCCAGATCTTTTTTGGTTTTTAATTTTGAAACAAGATATTGTCAAATTGCTAAATTTTCCAGGGTTGGGATCAAACTTCATGATCCTGTGTCAGCCTCTGAGTGTTGAGATTAAAGGCATGGGCCTTCGTTCCAGTTAAGAGATACATTTTTAATTTTCTCTAGGAAAGTTTCTAATCACAGTATCCATTTCTTTAATATATACGGGGCTATTGAAAGTATGTATTTCTTCTTAGATGAGCTTTGGTAATTTCTTTCAAAGAGTTGGCCCACGTTATGTACATTGTCAATTGTATCAACATAAAGCTCATAATGTGCTCTTGTAACAGAAAATGACCCCCAGCCACTCTGTTGGTTGCCCAGACAATAATCCCTGTTGCAGTTCCTACTTCTTTTGTTTCTTACAAATGGCTGATCACCATGATGCATAGAAGGTCATTATAATGCATATTGTAAGAACCAATCAAAGACAGCCAAGCCTTCTACCTCTATACTTCTGTAAGGTTCTTGCAACCTGCTTGCAGGTGGCTCCCATAAGCAGATCCTGCAACAAGACAAAAAGGCCAACTTGCTTGAATAGGTTTAAGAACTCTCCTGCTCAATGGGGAGATAGCTCAGCAACCCTTTTCCTCAACTTCCCAGAGGTCAAAACTTGTTTCCCCTTTGGAGATGCCCTCACAGCTGATGTCACTAGTTGCCCAGCACAAAATATCACTGCACTTCTGATTACTGACATTCTAGATGCCTGCCGCAAAGAAACAAAACTGCTGAAATATCTGGCAAAAACTGATTACAAGAAGGAAACTGCAGCCAGGTGTGGTGGCACATGCCTACAATCTCAGTACTTGGGAGGCTGAGGCAGAAGAATCATTGGGAGTTAGAGACCAGCCTCACAACTGCAAATTTCTTGAAGCTCCTGGCTTCTGTGGAATCTGGACCCTGTAGTTCACAAAATCAGTGACGCATACTCAGACAACCAGTCCCTTGGGGCACCCAGTGGCTACCTGTGCAAAGACTTTCATGGTGCTTCTGAGGGCTGCCTCCTCTCTATGTACTAATAAGCACTGCCCTTATGGTCAAAAAATCTCCTTAGGCCAAGACGTAACTGTCCAGGCGCCACACACTGTGCTGGACTGTCTGAATAACTGTGGATCCCTGAGTCCTGCCAGGTACCTGTCCACCAAGCTAGGCCCACCCAATTCTGACTGAATACTGGACCCTCTGACACCAGAATGACACTGAGTACACCCTGTTTATGGATGGAAGTAGCTCTGTTATGAATCAAGTCCAACAAGCCAGATATACTGTGGTCACCTCAGACAAAACTGTTCTGGCCAAAACTTTCCTTCAGGGGTGATCCACACAGCAAACTGCTTCCTGCTGCTTGTAGAAATCTACAAGTCTTGCCAAACTTGTGCTTGAAATAATCCCATGCAGAGGCCTAAGACCCCTCCAGAGATATGCTTGACTAGAACATCAACCCTAATCAGAAAAGTTTCGCCCAGTATGCCCAGAAGGTCTATCTTAATCAAGGCCAAGCCTGCCCCCACCACACAGGGATCCCTGGAGCCAGCTCAGGCTTCAGCCTCTGTGCCCCTGACCACCACCCATCATGCAGATAGACTTCACTAAAGTAAAGCTCTGTGAGGGCTACGGCATCACTGTTGGTGCCCATATGCACCTACTCAGGCAGCCTGAAGCATTCCTTACCCAGGCTGAGTGAACAACAGAAGTTTGCAGGGTCCTGCTTTGGAAAATCATCCTTACTTACGGCCTGTGCTTGACCACGGCAGCAACAATGGACTTGAATTTATAATAGAGATAAACAGTTTGTAACTAGCTCCATAAAAATTTAGTTTAAAAACATTCCTGCATATATGTATAACTCAGGTGAATATGAACTACTTCTAGAGCTCTCAAAGTTTCAGAGCCAGTCTTAGATCACCATTCCAGAATTACAAGAGCGCATGCAATACCAGACAGCTCCTCTGAGGTGCACCCAGAAGAGACGATGCACTCAGGGCCCTGCTCTGCTCACGCCAGGTCCCGACCAGTGCCTTCACGGCCAAAGCCTGAAGACATTGATCACAGGCTTGCTTCATATCTTGACACTTTACTCCCCTTGACCTTGTGCCTGTTTGGGATCCTTACCCCAGTCCTTGCTTCTGCTTTAGTTTGCATGTATTGTGTTGTCCAATGTGGTTTCTGCTTCTCATGCCCCTGCTAGTTTGGGTTTTTAACAGTTAGTCAAATACTTGACAAAGATTTGATGAGCATTCAAGACATATAGACATATTGGACACTCTCCTAAATTCTTTGTAAGAGTCAACTCAGGGAGAAACCCTATAAAGAGGCAAACTGTATCGGTCAGGGTTTTACTAGATGAACAGAATAGATATAATATAAGGAATGGATATTAACACCAAATATACAATCTATAAGAAATTGTAAGATTGGCTTACAATAGCCACAGAGTCAGATGAGGAAGCGCGCACAGGGCGTCTGCACACTCCGGACTGAAGGATTCAATCCCGAGGCTTGGACTCACTGCAGCACTCCGTGTAAGTCTCTGTCGGCTGACGG
>PVJA010055093.1:0-11310 GCA_004027025.1 Myocastor coypus | reverse complement strand
AAAAATCTCTGTCCAGGTGATTTGACTGAGCACTATTCAGATGACTCCCTTCTCTGGCACTTTCCTTTTATGGCTTTAAATAATCTATTTGTTTGTTTCCCATCTAGCAGTACCACGCACAGCAGCTTACGAAGCAGGTGGGTTGCTAGGATATATGCAAATTAAACAAAGTTTAGAGTAGGAGTAATGATAAGAAAACAGAATGGAGGTCATAAAAAACCAATGATTTACATTGCTTATAAATATTAACAGTTAACTTTAGGGCCTGGGATGTAGCTCAGCAGCACAGAGTCTTCCTGGCAAGCACGAGGCTCTGAGTTCTATTCTCTGTATCAAAAAACTAAACCAATACATAAATAAATTAACTAACTAACTAGCTAACTAGTTAACTAACTAACTTGTCATGAGAAATATAGCATTAATTGCTTTGGCAAGCTATTTAGAACCGAACCCTTCCTGTCTCTCAGGAGCTGTTCCTATCTCTATTCCCCATTCTTGTTGTCCAATAAATTTTCCTACTTTAAAAAAACAAAAGCTAACTTTAAGAACTTGAGAACTAGGCCTTTCATTTGTACATTGACTCATTTAATGAAAAGATTTTATGGTTTTGTGTGTGTGTGTGTGTGTGTGTAAGATTTCATTATGCAGCTCAGGCTCATAGTGATCCTCCTGATTTCTGCCTCCTTAGTTCTGGGATCACATGGGATCTCAGCGCCACCATGCTGAGACTCTATTATCAGCTCAGTGCACCCAAATGCAGGGCCAGGGTGGCATGCAGTGCCAGGGATTGAACCCTGGCCCCTGAACTTACCTAAGCAAGCCCTCAGTCCGCTGAGCTATACCATCAGCTCTAATGAACAGATTTTAAAAGAAGAAAATTTTTAACTATTTCAAGTAAATATTCTCCAATATTTGATATAACTATTGATGTTTCAATGCATAGGTTTTTACTTTTTGGTTAAAATTGCCATACTATTATTAAAAATGGTTATAGTAGAAAAAATTAAGGAAAAATTATATTTATAAAAAGTCTTACTGCTCGGCATGATGGTACATAACTGTAATCCCAGCACTTGGGAGGCAGAGGCAGGAGGATCACTACAAGCCCACAGACTGGGCTCCATAGTGAGTTCAAGGCCAGCCTTAATTACATAGTGAGATCCTACCTTGGAAAAATTTTTTACAGTCTTCACCATTAACACTCTGCTGGAGATCGAGTGGCAGTCTGTATCACTCACGGTCTCAGTTATCATGTGCGTTTCTGTGAGTCAACTGCAGCTTCATGTCATACTGACTTTGGACTTGAACATGTAAATGACTTTGGCCAATGCAGTACAAGAAGAAACGGCATGTGCTGCTGTGACAGGTATGAGAGACTTTGCAGTATCTATCATTGTGCTCTTAATCTAGACCACAGGAGAAGCCTGTTACAAAAAGTTGCCTATCACCCTGTCCCAGAACTGAGCAGGAGACCAGACGGCTCCTGTAGAGGTCAACATATCTTCACCACACCTAGAAGCGCCGGGCTCATCTCAGCACCCTTCACACGGTCTTGACTGGCCACTTTATGCCCAGCTAGTCTCTCTCCCACCCTCTCTGACATCAGCTTATTTATTTCTTCGAATTTCCTGCACAGGCTGTATTTTCAACGAGTCAGGGCTATCACCCATTATAGGCGGTTCTAAGCTTGGGAGGCCCCAAATTAATGAAAATTTCATAGCCTATTTAAGAAAAAAAACATGGATTCCAAATACAGAATTAGACACAGGAAATTTTGTGACAGATGTTGTTGGTGCTCTGTCTCTCTCCCCGAGGCTTTGCTGCATGTGTGCACACTGGCTGCCTTCCAAATGCCCGTATCTACCTCTCTTGCTTTACGGCTTTCTCCAGAGAGCACTGGGCCTATCAGGCAAGGCCGCGTGGCATAGGCATCCAACCACGGAGGCACCGACCTCAGGCAGAGACTGACAGAGTTTGGTGTAGAAACACTCCTGTTGGCTTTCTCTCTCCAGGTTGCTAGCATACTGATTCCCAGAGTTTTCAAACAGAACTCCTTTAGGTACCCCTAATGGCTGGCTTGCTACACATATTGCTACATGTATTACAGGCTATTTTCCCTTTCTCTATTCCTAATGGGTGTTTCTGCACATTCCAAATGACTACTTGAGTTCAAATTTCTATCGTACAGCTTGCTTTTGGGAGACTCCCTCCTATGGCATTTTGGGAAGGTTTCCTTTGCTAAGAACTCTAAAGCTCAAGAGTGCTCTAGAAATATTAGTACTGGCTTATAAACACTGATTGCTAAATATTTTTTTCAAGAAATCCATTTGCAGCCTTTGTGTGCCTAAAACACACAGATCATCTTCCATTGGGCTCTTGCATCCTCCTGCGTCCAGCCTCACCGAGTGTTTTCTAGATTGGGTACTCTGTGGGTCACATGGTATGAGTGTCTCACTGTCCCATTTCTCCCCTGTACTACAGCTCCTGTGAGAGCAAGGACCTCAACTGCTTTGTCACTGTTGTGTCACCAGCATTCAGCAACGTCTAGCACTTAGTAAGCACTTGAACAGTGACTTGGAATTAGTGATGGAATGGATCGTTAAATGACAGGCTCAGTCTAGCAAGTTCAGTTCATTCAGAATAAAAGTCTAAAAGGAAGAGTGCAGGAAGGGAATTACCGGCTCGCATGCCATGACCCCACGCTTGGGAGCACTGCTGGCACAGCTTTCCCATGACCTTTTATATTTTGGCAGTCTCCACGGGAAAAAAAGGCATGCGATGGCCCCTCCTTAACACAGGGCAAAGGCCCTGGGTTAGTCTGGAGGCAACATGTTTTCCTTCCTGGTCTATCCCTGATAGTGACATCCTGGAACATGTGGGAATACTTAGCCATCTACATGGAGGGGCAGGTACTTAGTAGAGACTCAAGTTCAACTCCTTCAGTGTTTAGATAACGAAGCTGATGGGCGCAAGTTCAGGGCTCACCAGTCTGGAGCACAGGGCTCCTTCCCGTGGCCTTCTACAGTGCACTCCCTGTTACCACAAGGAGGGAAAGTGACTGTGATTTATGAGTTAGGCGACTTGGTAATAAATTCATGTCATATATTATATTTGATTATTTTTTTTAAATAAAAATATCTTCAGAGGAAAGCAAAGCTCCTTGAATATACATACAGGAGTGGCCTTCGACTATGTGTTGAAGTGAATAGGAGCAGATGTGCCCAGGGTCTGCGTGTCTTGCCTGTCTGCAGTCAGCCTGTGGTCGGCAGAGCCAGGGGTTTATTTCAAGAACACAACCACCGTTGAATTACAAAAAAAAAAAAAAAATCTCAAGAGTCAGTCTCCTGTTTCCGTGTGCTCTTGAAAATGTGCAGCACATGTCTGATTCTACGCTGCGAGTCTAAACACAACCCGTGGCTTATTTCTGCCATGTCTCTCATAATTTCCAATTTCATTTTGATTGCATAAAATGTCCAGTCTTATCTTGTACATAGTGCAGGTTGGAAGGAGGAGGTAAGTAGGGCACAAGGAAAGATTAGCCGCAAAAAGTAGACTTAAGGGGAGTAGAGGCTGCTAGCTGTTCCTTCCCTAGGAATTTAATTCTGGTAAAATAGACTCGAAAGAGGCAAAACTATTTCAGCAGAAAATTTGCCTTTGTAATGCCTTCCATCAAATATTTCCACAGTGCTTTGTTATGTATTATCATTAAAAACTCTCTCTCTCTCTCTCTCTCTCTCTCACACACACACACACACACACACACACACACACATAGGTGTGTGTGCCTGCACAAACATCTAACCTTTAAAATGACAGTGGTTCTGAAGTGAACCAGAGCAAAGACGTTGTGTCCTTGCAGAGAACTCTGGCCTTAAGAAGGCAGAAAACATGAAAAGGCCAAGCCTGACAGTTGCCATTTGCCTTTGACTGCGAACCGTGATTGCTGTTTAGTCCTTTCGATCTTACATCACGTGACCCATCCAGGACTGGGCTGCGGCAGGTGCAGGCGTTGGGCATGAACCATAGCCCCAGTTGACAGTCGTTATCACCAAGTGTGGGGAAAAGGCTCACTGAACCCCTTGCTGGGTTCTGATACTCAGATTCAGTCCGGATCGCACTGCACCTCTGTAGGACCAGAATGAGCAAGACCCTTCTGCACTCTTTAGAGCTAAACGGGTCTTGATCACATGGCATGGATGAGAGGAGCTCTGGAAGTCCAGCATTAAAATAAGCAAGCTTCCAATCATGAAAGCAACTGATCCACAAAACGATGCAATCCATCAGCCTGATGAGGTGCCCCTCAAGGACACTTGAGCCTCGCTTCTTCTTCTTCTTCTTTTTTTTTAGCAGAATAGATTTATTAGGGGAAAGAAAAGCTTCTGTCTAGGAAGAGCGACAGAAGGGGACCTGAGCAGGTTGCCCCGAGCCTCACTTCTTGCAGTGCCCTTTTGTGATTGTTCCAGAAGAAACGGTCCCATACCACTTGGCTTTCTCTGTGGATCGTATCAATGAGTCAAAATCATATCTCAAATTAAAATGAAATAAATGTTAGGTCATTTCTAGGAAAATTCCCCTCACAAAGCATATCGAGGATGTTTCTAACCATGCAAACATGTCTGTTTCCTGCCCAGTATTCCCTGCGCATCACTCAGCTATCGATCTGCTTCTGACTTCCTTTCGTGCCCTTCCTCTGCTGTGCTCCACAGCAGGGCCCTGGTCCTGTGGTCTGTGCTCCCCACACTGCCAGGGCAGCTTGTTTCCTGTGGTTTGCACGTGCGGGAGGCTAGAGTGCGGGGGCGGGGGAGACGGTGATGGGCTGCAGGCTTCTCCAGGGGCCCAGCTGCCAGGGTCTCTCCAGACGGGCAGGCACACGGATTTTCCAGCCTTTGCTGGGCAGCTACCCTACCTTGCAGGCTCTAGGGACACCAAGAAACCAGGCTGTGTTACTTCTCCAGCTATGGTGGAGGAGTCACTGGGTTCATTTGCCGCGGGAAATCTAAACTGGAAAGACAGGAAGTGGTAATGTCGACACATGAGAGGTTCTCTGTTCATGATTTATCCCATCCAGAAAGATCAACCGTAGCTAGATAGCAGTGGCGCTACTAGGCAGTGCTCCATAGGCAGCTCAGGCTGCTATAACAGCATACCAGAGACTGAAAGACTCAGTGTAGAGTTCTAAAGCGTGGGACACACGTGGTCAAAATGCCTACAGACTGAGACCTCCTTCCCAGGGTGGAGAGTGGAAAACTCCCATATTTCTGTAGGCTGGATCCAGCACATGAGGTCTCGCTGATTTCTCTCCTGTTTAGGGTACCCACACCACACTGGACCAGGGAGCATGTCTCCCACAGCACCTCATGTAAACCTAAGGCCTCTCCTTCCCACCGTACCACAGTGAGGGTTAGAGCCTCAACATGTGGTAGGGGAGAGGAGGGGGCTCCAAAAGCGAATGCGTTTTCAGGCTTCAAGGTTAAGTAGCATAAATACAAATTTAGGCACTTTCTGGTAGACTCTAGAATTCTTCCACGTTTTAAACTTTACAATATGCTAACATTCAGGGCCTTATAGTTTTCATATTTTTAGCTGGGTTTCTGCCTGCTCTTACTCACATTGGACTCTTCGTGGACATGAGAAGCTCCTGATATCTTATTTTCCTGTCAATCCAAGGGCCTAGACTAATGGAAACCATGATCCCAAGCTTACACTCAGAATCACGGCTGGTCAGATTGTGCCTGTAGATGGCGTTAGCATAAACCTCGTTGCAGTGCTGAATCAAGACAGCAGTAGAGATAATTATTTGCCATCTCTAGGGGAAGACACAGCATCCCCTGTGGTTATAGCTAAACTTGCTTTTAAATCTCATAATTGTCCAAATAATATCTTACAGCAGAAGTAAGGGTATCCTCAATGTAGGAGAAAATAACTCAGTGAATGAAAGGCTTCTCAAAACAGCAAAATCTAAACAAAGAGGAATTACTCATAAGTAGCATCCCTTCAGGTGATTCTATTATTCGTCTCATTATAAGTTGCTTCATTGTGTTACAAGGCAAAGAAATTGGAATCTGAAACGAGCTCACAGAGCACTTGACCTAGCTACCTGTCAGCATAAGCTACACACCATGGGCTTACTTACCAGATCTGTCCAGAACCATCAAGGGGGAGAGTGCTTCAAGAATTTCATTGAGCACGTCAGTTTTTAATTCCTGAGAAAATGACTTAATCTTTTCATCTTAAATTGCAGCACTTGCTTTTCTCCTTGGGAGTGAGATAAGAATATTTATTCTTTCTGTAGCTTTCCTGGGTACATTATGGCAAATTACCAAGAAATGCCATATCACTTTTTGCAATTTCATGATTTATTTGTTTTGCCTAAGGGCAGCAAAAGGGATGTCAAACATCTTACTAAACTCTGAGTAAATTAGTTTTGCTTAATAGAGTCTGTATTTATTATATTAACTTATTTATTTCTGCTTACATATACTTATATTTTTCTTTTATACTGGTGGGCACCTACCATGCTGTGGACTGCGTAATGTGTCCCCCTGCTCCCAGCTCCCAAGTGGAAGCCCCACTTGAGTGTGAGCCCTTCGAGACAAAGTGCATTTAGAAGAATTTACGAAGTAGGGACCCCATCATGGGCTTGGTGCCCTAATAAGAAGAGACATGGAGAACATCTCTCACGCTCTGTCCACCATAGAAGGTAGCCTAAAGGTATCTCTCTTCCAAGTGGAAAGCATCCTTGCAGGACTGAAGCTGTGAGTGCCATAATTATGGATTTCCCAGGCTCTGGACTGAGAGACAGAAACTCCTGCCGTGTCAGTGACGCAGGCCGTGGTGTAGTGTCCCAACAGGCCGCGCTCCCTGACACACTGCAGAGGAGCTGCAATACCATGTGCATCCTTCATGTTCTCCTAGCAGACGACATATATCCATTTAGCAAAATCTGGCCTTTCTGGAGTTAATAAACAGCCACCAGAGGACTGGCCAAGCGAAGGTACATTGCCGTCAGTCAGAAAGGGCCTGCCTCCACACTGTGACCTGCAGCTGCCGCCTCAAAAGACACATCACCGTGTGGTCAGTGTGTGCCAGGGGCACGTGCCAAAATATTCTATTGGGTTGCATGAATATGTACAATGAATTCATGTTAATCAAAAAGAAAATATAATGTTTCAAAAATATATCACACCATCCAAAGCAAGGAGAAGCAAATATCTACTAGAATTATGTGTCTATTGCCCTTGAAAATGTGACATAGAAACCAAAGTCACCTTTTCCAGATGCAAGATAGCTACGCTAGTAGCTAAACTTCTATTTCATTTATTTTCCCATTCTGAAGAAGAAAAGAGGTTAGCATATATTTGCTGGCCAGTCTGGCTCAAATCTTGTGGCATCTTTAATATTTCTCTGACTTTCTCCTTCTGTTTGAGTCTCTGGATTCCACCACCTCCCTGCCACTGGTGCTTTCCTGTGTCCACAAAGTCTGCTGAGACAGAGCTTTGCTTTACATAGAAGCGGGTGTGGGGTAAACAGGCCAGTACCAATTTTTGTCGCTATCTTTGGCTTAAAAAACAAGATCAAGGACATCCAACCAATGGCTCTAGCATACTGTCTTTTCACTGTGACTTTTTTCCTCCAGCTGACATCTGACGTTGTCTGGAAAGACTTCTCTTTATCTTGACTGGGAGAAGGAAACGCTACTGAGATGGTCTGGACAGAGGCCCAAAACACTGCTAAGCATCTTTCAGTTCATGGCACATCTGCCCGCCATTCCCAACAAAGACTCATCTGACCTAAAGTATCAGCAGTACTGTGTTGAGAGACACCCCTTGTACAAGCCGTCAAGGCCTTCTTCCCTTCCTCCTCTTCCTCTTGTCCTTATTTCATCTCCTCCCTCCTTCCATCCCACCCTTCTCTTTCATTCCTCCTGCCTCTTCTCCCCCCCCCCCCCCCCCCCCCCCCCCCCCCCGCTTTCTCCTCTTTCTCTCTGCATTCCTACCCTTCCTTGGGGGTCTCATTATGCTGTCCAGGTCGGCCTCAAACCCCTGGGCTCAGGCATTCCTCCCGCCTCAGCTTCCCAAGCAGCGTTATTACCACGCCTAGCTTGGATTTCTTTTCCTAGGTCATTAGGCATCCAGGGAGCTCAGCCTTTGCTTGTCCATGAAGTAGGAAAGCGTGGGTCCCACTGGTGCAAGTGAAATCAAGGTAACCACTTTGCTTACTGTGAAGAAACAAAGCAGCAGGAAGATGACAGCAGCTGGCTGTGGCAAAAATGCAAAAGGGAAAAAAAAATATACTCAAAATGTTACAGAAAATAAGTTTTCTTTTTTTTCTTCTTTTTTTATTATTATTATTATGGCTGGTTCAGCCTGCCCTGGGGGCAGGGCTGGCACAGCATGTGGTGCCGGGGATTGAACTGCGGTCCCTGTATCCGCCTGAGCTTTTCTAAGCAGGTGCTTTAGACCACTGAGCCATCCTGCTGGCCCCAGAAAATAAGCTTTCTTTAGAGGCATTTTTTTTTTTTTTTAAGAGATGGCACGTTTTCAAATTAAACAAAGTCAACAGCATATCGGCTGCTGTTTGCTGGGGTCACTGGGGTAGAGATCTAAGTGAAGTGTGTTTATTTTAAACTTTTTGTTTCCCTTTCTGTCGTTTTCCACTGTTTCTGATATAATTTTATTTTATTTTTGTTTTTTTCTGATATGATTTTATAACTAAATATATCTAAGATAGGTTTTCACACAATTTCTCCTTTTTTCTAGCCTAACACTAATTTGTTGGGAGCCTCTTTCTTCTTAGAACAATCTCAATCGGTAGGGTTTTTGGCGAATGAATATGTGATGGGAGGGCTGGCCAAATAACTTAGCAGATTCAAGTGCCCGGGGTGCACTGAGAGGGCAGCTGAGACTGGGCATGGTGGCATGCCTGTAATCCCAGCCCTTGGCAGGCTGTAAACAAGAGAATCACTATGAGTCCAATCTGCATAGTGAGCCCTGTAGATCCTGTCCTAAAATACTTGCCCCCTAAAGAAATGTGATGGGAGGTTTTATCAGAATTTCACATATTTGATACTCAAAATAACCCCGTTTATTTGAACTGATGGCTTTTTCCTTTCACTGTCAGCGGGATGAGATACAGACGCTAGAATGGAAGCATCCTGACCAGAGCAGTTCCGGCTCTACATGAAGGTGCAGCATGCAGTTCTAGACAGTTTAGCTCCGGGGCTGGTTCCTTCACTTCTGTGTGGATATTAAGCCCAGAAGATTAAATATTCCCTTTCTTAATCCTTCTCTTACAAAATTTCTGTTGAGTATGAGGAACACCTATAAGCATGTTTAAAAGGACAGGAAAAAGTGAGTAATTTGATAACTCTTTTATTAGAAATTCAAATATTTATGCCATGAAATGAAATACTGTCTTAGTTACTTTTTACTCATTGCTGGGACAGGCACCCAACACACAAAATGAAGGAAGGAAAGGTTTATTTAGCTCGCAGTTACTGGAGGTTTCAGTCCATACTCAGCTGCATCCAAGGCAGAGGCACAATGCAGAGGCCAGCTGTTCATGGTGGCAGAACAGCAACAAAATGCTGATAGGGCAGCAGAGCAACAGCGTAAGTCTGTCTCTCTGTCTGTCTTTTAAATTACATCAAGGGGCCAGGAAGATAGCTCTGTGGCACAAGTGCCTGCCTGGCAAATGCAAGGTCGTGAGTTTGAATCCTGGTCCCACCAAAAAATAAAAAATAAATAAATTACATCAGGCTCTCTGCCTTAGCCTATCTGCCTCAGGCCACACCTATAAATCCCAGCAGTACTCAGACCCATAATCTCATCAGTATTCAGACACATAATCCCAGTGGATCATGGATGAAGTCTCAAACTCTAAAAGTCCCTGCCCCGTGACCCATGAGGCTTTGGGGGGACGAGACATAAACCATAACAAATATAAACTATTGGTCCCTGGTTGTATATGGACATGTGTATCTCTTCCACCCCACGCTCTGCGCTTCCATATGTTACAGCAGCACTCGTCAGTGGAATAAGTTCTTGGGGTTGCAGGTGTGGCAGTGGGTCACACACTTCTTCGCCTCTGCCTTTCTGGGCCGACTGCTCCTACCACCTACCCAAGACCCTTCTTGCCTGTTAGGCCTCTGTTCTTCAGGTTACTCCTGCTTCCTGACCTTCCCTGCCTCTCAGTGGCTACAGTGCTCTATGTTCTGCTCCTGGAGTAGCATTTTTGTCTTTTCTAATACTCAAACTCTGTCCCACTTCAAGTCCCATCATTTTTTCTTTTTAAAAATGTATTTTAGGGGACCTGGCGGAATGGCACAGTGGTCTAAAGCGCCTGCTTGGAGAAGCTTGGGCGGCTTCAGGGACCGTGGTTCAATCCCCGGCACCACATGCTGCGCCAGCCCTGCCCTCAGGGTGGGCCGAGCCGGATATAAAAATGAGTGAATAAACAAGGGTTCTGAAACAAGAAAAAAAAAAAAGTGTTTTAGTACAGATCGGACCCATAGTGATCCTCAGGTTTTCAACCTCCTAAGGGCTGGGATCACAGGTGCACACTCCCGTGCCCCATCTTCATTGCCTCAGCATGCTTTGAGGAATTTTTATTTTTTTATAGCCGGCTCAGCCTGTCCCGGGGGTGGGGCTGGTGCAGCATGTGGTGCCAGCAATAGAACCGCAGTCCTTGTGTTGTCTAAGCTTTCCTCAGCAGGCACTTTATTTATTTATTTATTTACTTACTTACTTACTTTTGTCTTTTTTGAGACAGGGTCTCACTATGCAGTTGAGGCTGGCCTTGAGCTCACTTTTGTAGCCTAGGCTGGTCTCGAACTCTCACCAATCCTCCCACCTTAGCCTCCCAAGTACTGGGATTACAGGCGTGCGCCACCACGTCCAGCTTCTCAGCAGGCACTTTTTATTTATTTATTTATTTTTTGTGGAGCCGGGGATTGAACTCAGCTCCTTGCATTTGCCAAGCAAGTACTTATTCTACTGAGCTATCTTCCCAGCCCCTCAGCAGGCACTTTAGACTGCTGAGCCATGAGGGCAGGGCTGGCGCAGCATGTGGTGCAGGGGATCGAACTGTGGTCCCTGCAGCCACCTAAGCTTTCCTAAGCAGGCGCTTTAGACCACTGAGCCATCCTGCCGGGCCCCCCCATCTGGTCTTAGTGATTTTTCCCATCTTCTTGGTTCTTACAGTACCTGTTATCTATATTTTTTAATTGGACAGTGCATTACATTTTATTGCTATGACAACACCATATATGGATATTCTTTTATTTTTGAGTGATGGGTTGGATTTTCAAAA
>PVJA010055092.1:0-11311 GCA_004027025.1 Myocastor coypus | reverse complement strand
ATTTTTTTTTTTTTTTTTTCAGGGTTCGAACTCACAACCTTGTACTTGCCAGACAGGCACTCATGCCATGGAGCTATCTCCCCAGCCTCTGTGGAGATTATATTCATCAGCTTTTCATCACACACACACACACACACACACACACACACACACACACAAATATTTGATACAATTGAAAGGTGGAAAGGTTTGCTTTAGGCTTTCAGCTTCAGAGGTTTCAGTCCATGGCCAGCTGGGCCCAAGGCAGAGTCATCACGGCAGAGGAAAGGCCACTCAATTCCCAGTGTGTGGGAATCAGAAACAATGAGAGGCGCCTCAGAGAAAGAACCAGGCATGGCCCTCAAATCCCTACAGCCATACCCAGCAGTGGGCTTCACTAATCTAGGCACCCCCCAGGCCACTCAAGTTGGTGACTGAGGTTAACTGTCCCAGAAACCTAGGCCATGCCACCCAGGAATTTGCAGGCAGAGCCTCACTGCCAACCTAAACAACAGTTGAAGAGCTCTCTCGGAGTCACAGCATAGTGCAGGGAGCACTGGGGACTGAACCCAGGGCCTTGTGCATGCTGGGCGAGTGCTCTGCCACTGAGCTGCCTCCCTGGGCCTAATCATAACATGTACTTGGGAATGGCAAAACACTGCACCAGGAATACGCAGGCCATGGTAGCTGTGAGTGAGGTCAGGGCAAGAGAAGTTCTTAAAGGACAAAAACTGAGGAAGAGTGATAGGTCAGGATTCAAAGCCTCCCAGGCACCCTGCCCCACACACACTCCCTCTAGGTTTCCAGGCACTCTGTTCCAAAACTCTTTCCCCCTTAGCCCCACGCAGAGCTGAACCCAAAACTACAGAACAGGCCCACCTGACTTTGACCTACCTGGGCAAGCCATCACAGAAACTCTCCTTTGTTAACAGTGAAGGTCCTCCACAGACCAGGTAGCCTTGCCAAGATTAGCCCTCTCTCTCAGCTGTTCCAACCTGAGATCACCCTCCCTGAAAGATGCTGTAAAGTCTCCTATCTCCCTTTTATTCGCTGCCATCTTGGTCCACTAGATTGACAGCCTGCTTGATGCCCCCAATAAATACTCTATTTGCTTCAGAATGCCTGGTCTGGTTGATTGCGTGGGTCCATACCTGATAGTTGGTGTCGAAAAACTCAGGAGAGATGCCAAGGCATCTGCTGGTTCCTCCTGACAAGGGCTTTGCTCCGGTCCACTGCCAGCCCTTCTGAGCAGACCTCGAGCCTCGGACCTCCCATGCTGACCTAAACACCTAAAACCATGAGTACTCCCTTGTGCGTCATGTGAGAATGCCTGCTCTGGTTGGTGGTGTGGGTTCATACCCAACAAAGAGCCCATCCAATATTTTGACTCTACCATGCTTGACCACAGTGACTAATAACAAAGGTGATGTTAGCCTGAGGCTGGGCAGGAAGTGACTGAGCTGACCTCCATGGCCCTTTGATGTGCTACCTTTGTGGTTTGGTGGAACTACCCTGTGGTGAGCAGGATATGAGCCCAGTGGCCAGTGTCAGGGCTCTCTGAAGGGACATGGGAGAGCAGCACCAGGCTCCTCCTCCTCCCTCAAGGGTTGACCTTGATGCCCATCAGGAGAGCCCCGCAGGCAGCCTTCCCTCCTCTTCCTCCACCTCCGCTGACATTTCCTCCACAGGCAAAGTGGAGCAGGATGCATCTCCTCTCAGCTCCTTACGCTCTGTCCTCGGCCCAGTTCTCTTGGGGACTGGACTGTGACAGTGCCCCCCACAGAGCGGACTAAATGTCAACCCCAGCAGTCATTCATGCTGAGAGTGCACGACACCCAAGCGAAACTCAGTTGCTGCCTGCCTTTCTGAGAAATCCAGACAGCGCAAAAAAGTGAATATCTGAAGCAGTCCAGTTTTAATCTGAGTAAGAATAAAGCTCCTGCTCTTCATTCTGTATGCAGACATAGGCTGACGTAGCCTGGCATTAACCCATCAGTCAGCCCTCTGTAGTTGCACTTCCTGTTCTCGCTTCACACGGAAAAGAACTTTGAACTCACCAGCTGCTCTTGGTTCTTTGTCTCTGTTTTCCTCAGCCTGTCTCTGCCTGCAGACCCAACCTCCCCAGATCAGCTCATCCGACAGTCAGGCTGGGCTATGAACTGAAGCACGGTGACATCTCAGATGCACACAGCCAGTCGCTACTTGGGCACTAGATGTGTTGACCTGTTATCCTTTGGCTGGCCCCAGACCTTGCTGAAGATTCTGCCTCGTGAACACAGGATTGATTAGCTTGCCGGCCACCAACTCAGTCCCTGCCCCCCTTTCCTCCTCTGAGTTTTGGGTGAGACTGAAAGTCCCAAACCTTTATCATGACTCTGGTTTTTCTGGCCTTCCCACTTTGCCCTCAAAATCATTTAGGGGCAGACATGAGTCACCTCATTAACAAAAGCTCAGGTGTGCTCCGGAGGGGATTTTTCTAGATAAGCAAGGACTCTCCTGTCACTTAGGGAACTCCAAGGGTTTTTAGAGCTGACTGCCAGGAGACAGAGACAAAGACCAGCTGTGTTTTCTATCATTCCACGTGGTCTGCTCTGCTCCGCAGGTGCCGCCGTGGCCCCTCTCCCTCAGAGCAGAGAGCACAGGAAACAGACTTGAAACTGGTACCATTGAGGGTCACTGAGGGCCTTCCCCACCCTGAAGTTCAGCCCATTTCAACTGACAACTCCCTGACAAACAGAGAAGGTGGAAGATCTTGCCCGAATTTGCCCACTGGCCTATAGCACAGCATGTAGGCCTTCTGGGGAGTGGGTCACAGTGTCCCAGGCTGCCCCACACACTGATATCACAGCATGAATCCTTTCAACAGCATCCAGCATCTGTGACAGAGTTTCTATGATGTCACTGTGTGCCCCCAAAGCGTATGTCCACGTGGAGGCCGGGTGCCACCCTAGCAGGTCCTCACGACAGGGCCCCATTCTTGTTGATGTATTGGAGCTGATTCTCAGCTCTAGGCTGTGAGTCTGACCTCCTGTAACCTCTCACCCACCCTTCTGCCCACCCACCTCTACCCAGGGGACCACACTAGGCCCCTGGACTGGGGTGTCCCAGTCTCCAGCCCAGGGAGCCAAGTAAAGTGTGGTTCTTTATAAATGAACCAGACTATGGTGTGCTGTAATAGCTGCAAGGTGTGGACTCAGAGACTTTATCCTCAGCAAACCCCCCTCCCAAGACTCTTCCTAGGAGCGAGCCCACCGTAAAGATGATTTATTGAAAGTTCAGAAGCAAATGCGACACTATTCCCTAACAAAGCTGTTTAACTTTAGATTTTATGAGGAAACATATATTAGCAGCATACTTTCAATAAAGTATTGTTTCAGTGGCTAACTCTATTAGATTCTGGGTTGGCTTCCTTTGCTGTTCTCAAGTTAAGATTTTTCTAAAACAATTTTAACATTTTAACTAAATTAGTTAAATATTCAGATCTGTAAAATATGTGATTTTTGCTTAAATTTAAAAAGTTTGTTACATAGCCACTATTTTTTGAAGTGATTTCAACTCAGTGAAGTGTTTGATAGATATTTTGTAATGTATCTCAAAGCTTCGTCCCCATTCAACTATCTTCTTTTAAAGAACAAAGACATATATATTGAAAATTGAAGTGGTAAGTTGTGGTAAACAAGATAAAATATTTTTAAATTAATAACTATTAAAGTGAAAAAATAAATTCTTTTATGCAGCTGCAATGATGATTGCTACTAACTTCTTACAAAAAGAAAAAGTTAAGTTAGTTTTTGAGAAGTCAGTTTGGAATGGAAAATAAAACTGCACTGAAAAGCAATAAACTCTCTCTTATAATGTTAAAAAAAAAAAAAAGTTTCAAGGCCGGGGAGATAGCCCGGAGGCCTGAGTGCCCGCCTGGTAAGTTCCAGGGACCTGGGTTCTATCCCCAGTACCACATGCTGGGCCAGCCCTGAGACCGAGTGTGGTGGTGCACGCCTGTAATCCCAGTGCTGCACAGGCTCACACAGGAATCCAAGCTTTGTAGTGAGACTCTGTTCCAAATAAAATTTTTTTTAAAAGGTTATAAAAGCAATCAGCAGGCTGGGGAGTTGGCTCAGTGGCATACGTGCCTGCCTGGAAAATGCACAAAAGCAATCACTGTCCTTTGAAAAAGATCGTGCCCACCACGGTGAATATAGCTGGCATTTCCTTGCTACAAAGATAGTTACAAGCCGGGGGTGGTGGCTCACGCTTGTAATCCCAGCACTCGGGAGGCTGAGGCAGGAGGATCGGTGCAAGTTTGAGACTAGCCTGGGCTACAAAAAGTGAGCTCAAGGCCAGCCTGAACTGCACAGTGAGACCCTGTCTCAAAAAGACAAAAAAAAAAAAAAAAAAAGATAGTTACAAATCTGTGTTGATTTTTACACAAGTAAAACAATTTTAATTCTAACA
Source organism: Myocastor coypus (assembly GCA_004027025.1). NCBI lineage: Eukaryota > Metazoa > Chordata > Mammalia > Rodentia > Myocastoridae > Myocastor > Myocastor coypus. The sequence goes on along the minus strand of PVJA010055092.1, from coordinate 6,880 downwards.
TGATTGCAAAAGATGGATTAATACCCCTAAATGTAAATAAAGCTAATATGAACTCTCGTACTTGCAATTGATAATTATTCACTATAATTATCAATCTCCATTAGCCTATTAAATAATTATATTTGTTTTTATAACTTATTTAGGACCACCAAAATGATTAAACAAAACTCCTAATGTACACTAGATGATATGTTTGTTTTCCACATTCTGAAAATATTGTAAGCACAGACTTCATTTTGATTAATTTCCTCAGTCTAAAGTAATCAGGGACAAGCCCGGCATGGTGGCACACATGTGTAATCGCAGCACTTGGGAGGCTGAGGCAGGAGGATCGGTGTGAGCTTGAGACCAGCCTGGGTTACAAAAGTGAGCTCAAGGCCAGCCTGAACTGCATAGCGAGGCCTTGTCTCAAAAAGACAAAAATAAATAAATAAATAAATAAATGAAATTACCAAGGGCAGAAATGATCTGAACGAGCGACTTACACATACCACCAAAGGCTCGCGTGGAGGAGATGGCTCAGCGGCGTAAGGATCTGGCTGGCAAGTGCAAGGTCCTGAGTCTGGTCTGCAGTACCTTGTATAAAAATCAATCAATAAAATATTCTAAAGTACATGGCTTGCATTCTATTGATGTTAATAGGGCCATATGATTGTGTGCTATTTTCTTTATGCAAAATCTTAATTTCAAAATGGCAATTAGGGCAAAAAAGTTTGAAATATCCTTTTTATCACTACGGGACAAAAAAAAAAAAAAAACCCCAAACATTCTTAGATATCTAACTTTGTTTCCATACTGAAAGGAATATTTTGCTGTGACCACATAGGAACTCATAGGCACTGGTAACATGGCACGGGACCCACACAGATTTCAGCGAAGCCTGCAGAGCTGCATCCAGTGGAAGCTGAGTTCGCCCAACCCTCCGACCCTAAATTGGCTACGGGAGATGCCAGGCGCCTCGCAGCTCCTTCAGGTTACTACTCTGCAGATCCTTCGTCTGGTTTTAGACTGTCTGAAGATGCAAGCTAAAACACGTTTAAAGTCATTTCATCCACCTTTCAGTCTGGCATACATATCTGCAGATGCACATTACGGATGTTCCCTTCTCTATTCCAGGAGGGCAGGACGGGACAGTCACTGGCTCCTAGGCCTCCAGCCTCGAGAGGTCACTGGAAAGTTCAGGTCATCTTTGCTTCATTTTCAGTCCGCAGGAAAACCAGTGATGCCCTGTTGTTGCCACGGTGATATAATTGAGTGGACACAAAATACAAATGATAACCGGAGAAGGGTCAGGTCAGCCAGTACATGTGAGATTCACCTCGTGGCTGCTCACTGTCTTCCTATAAACGTTTTCCGTGTTCAGCATGAGACAGCGCGAGGCAGTGTCACGGTGACTCATCTCATGCCAGCGCATGGCGCTGCGCACATTGCTTCAGGCTTCAGGGCAGTGCTCTACTGGGGGTGGGCCAGGCACTAGCAGTGTGTGGCTCTGCAGTTCATGAGCCCCAGTTATGAATAAAACTCCCACGTGGTCATTCTTAGCAGGGGTTTCACCACAGGGGACAGACAAGATGACGCTGTCCGTGTGTGCATCAGAAAATTTTCGTGCCAATTCTGTGGTTACTTGAGTAACATTTATTTCCAACAAGGATCCATGCTATGTCATCGGTCAGCAGATGTTTGCATTGCTCTGCCAAAGATGGCGGGCTCTAAAAGGGGGCTTGTTGGCCACGCCGTTCATGAAGACCACAGCGCGCACACTTCCCAGCGGTGCTGCACTTGCTTTTTCTGAGCTGCTCTTTTCAAGCTGGGTCCCATAGCTGAACCTTGACGCTTCCCCTTCAAACTCTACTGCTCATTTGGGAAATCTTCTCCCTTGATAGGGTTGGGGAAGCAGCCAGTGCAGCGATGGGGAATGGGTCGGGAAGCCTCCCCCACACTGGAACTGCTGAGCGGGGTGAACTTACAGATGTGGGACTGGCCGGAAAGCAGATGCCCTGGGGTCCCGGGTACCTCAGAGCTGGACAACAAGCTGGCCGCTGCTGGCCATTTGCTTGGGGCACTCTGTCAGGAATATCCCACGTGTTTTGACACTTAGCTCGGCTGATCTTTTTAAACAACCCTCAGGGAGAGGGAGATACCTGCTAGGCATGGGGGTAGAGTGGGGTGCAGTGCCTAAAGGGAAAGCTCACAACACCCAAGGGGGAGCCAGTCTGTACTTTGAAAAGATGCTGTCCCTGGGCTAGGTGTGGTGAGGCAGACCTGTGATCCCAGGGCTCTGTGGCTGAGGCTGGAAGATGCTATATTTCAACCCAGCCTGGGAAATTCTGTGAGTTATGGAGACCCTGTCTCAAAATCAAACAGAAAGACGGCATGGAGCTCAGTGGGAGGGCTCTGGGTGCAATTCCTAGCACAGAAACCAAAGCCAAGAAATAACAAGAGGCCAGTCCTGTCCGCTAGAGGGCAGTGCTTCTGTTAACAAGGAGGGGAGCAGCAGGGTCCAGAAGGAGGATGTGGGGGCGGGGAGGCTGGATGGATTGGAAACCAGGCTGTAGGCATCCTGAAGTTGGGAAAGGCAGGCAGAACACAGAGGAGCAAGCAGGGGAACCAGAGAGGCTGCCACCTTCCGGGAAAACAAGGGCAAAAGCCCAACCCCAAAGCACGACTGCTGGGGTGGTCAAAACTGGGAAAAGTGGGCCGGGCGTGGTGGCAGCAGGCCTGTAATCTGAGCACTTGGGAGGCTGAGGCAGGAGGATCGGTGTGAGCTTGAGAGCAGCCTGGGCTACAAAAGTGAGCTCAAGGCCAGCCTCAACTGCATAGTGAGACCCTGTGTCAAAAAGATCCAAAGCGGGGGTGGGGGGGGGCCCAGCTGGGAAAAGCAAGTGTGGTGGGAGTGGAAATTGTCGTGGGTGTGACCTCCGCGGTCTTCCAGGGCCCCAACCTAGCCTGAAGGGCCACACCGTGTAATGCTTTTCTCCTAGTTGGACACGGTCATGGTCCTTGAGGGGACGAGACGGGAAGGTGCTTTCTCCTCGGCATAGCACACTCAGGGCACAGCTATCAGCATGAGCTGTCACTGTCAGCCTCGGCCACCTGGCTGAGGACGTGCTTTTCCTGTTTCCGCGCAAGCACTCGCTTCGACAGTGAGAGGCCCGTGCGCTTGATTATTATATTACAAAGACCCGTTTTAGTCAGGTCGCTGGGAAAGCCAGAGAATCCCAAGGACTTTTTGCCCCTTTGCGAGGCACAAAGTGTCGCCTGTGGAAGCGCATCAAATGCACCACAGTTTTCATTCCCTCCTCTTCCACCTACCTAGAAAGTAACCTTAGGACTGAGGACACTTCTTCTAATGATAGGGAACTTGGAAAGTCCGCAGGAAATATTTTGGGGAACTTCCAAGCCTTTAGAAAATGTCCCATTCAATTAGAGAAGTGAGCCTGAACTTTAATCTGTAAAAAAAACCTTTTAAATTTTAGTCATTGCTATCATTGAACGATAATTTAATGCATGTATTCAGTGCATAATGAGTAACCATGGTTGTTAATACCCGTATCTCATCAAACATCTTTAAATGCTTATTACCACACAGTAACTGTACACATTTCTGGGTTATTGTATGATACTTCGGTACATATTTATAGCATATACTGAAAAAATTAAGATAATGAATTTCCCCAACTCTCTGTCATCACGTTGTGTTTGGAGAGTGCAAGCTCTGCTCCTTTAGCTCTTCATAAACTATATAATGCCAGGGGTAATGGATGATTGAGAAATACAATAAATGCTTACTGTAGAAATTACCACGGGAAAGGATGCGTTGCCGTTATCTCCCTCGAAATCTTCCCGCTCCCTTCAAACACCCTCATCCCGTCCCTCTCGCATGTTCTGAAGCACTTCAAAATGCTGCCTCATGAGCGTCTGTGAGGTGCGAGCAAACCTTTGGCAAGCGCAGCCACCAAGCATCATCCAGGAAGGACGGGACCGTGCAGCCTCGACGGGCTGTGCGGGCTGCCTTATTCACCAGCTCTGGCTCTTCCCCGAAGCCAAATGATCATGAAAGCTGCACACATCACACTGACCCACGACACCAAAACTGTCACGGCCCTGCAGCTCAGGACACCTGAGGGCACCTCCGGAACTGCTTCAGAACGTGCCGAGGGCGATGGGATAAGTGGAGGGAGGGCAAGGTTCTCAGGGCACAGCCATGGTGAGCGAGCAGGCCAGCTTCGGCTTACATGAGGATGGTGAGCCTAGAGTTCGTGGCCTGACTCTCCAGAGCTGTTTAGGGGTCAAGGGGTAAGCGCCCACAGAGGACGTGCGGGCTGGAGATGTGCTTGTCGGTGAGAAACTTGCAGAGCTGGTTGGGAGCAGCCAGACAAGAGCCCAAGTCTAGAACAGACATTTCTTTCTTTCAAGTCCTAATCTAGCCCTGGCCTAAGTTGCCGTGCCTCTCAGTGCATCTGAATGCTCACCAGAGCTGTCTGAAAACCCACAGCGTGCAGTGATCGGCAGCACATACATCACCGTGCTCTGACAGTTTCAAAGCACGCTAGTCATACATTTCAATGCTTGATACAATGCATATTGTTGGCCTCCTAGTAGTTTTACAGAGCCCAGAGTGTAGATGTTATAATGTTTCAAATCATTATTGGTACAACCAAATTTCTTCTCAATGAACGAAGAGAAAGTAGTTGTATACATAATCCAATGTTTGATAATCGCAGTGAGCTATTGGTAAAACTGGCAATGTTGGAAGGTTTTGATTTAAGCCTTTTACAACTCAGTATTCTAACCTAGCTTTCCTTTTTATGCCTTGTGCTTAAACATTTCTGCTGGGTGGTTAAGGGCAATTTTAAGCAAGACCTGTGCAGCAAAACATGTGATTCTTGTACCTCTCAAATTCAGTCAAATCTCCTCAGGATTTACTCTGGAACCATGTACAGTGCTTTGTAGCACTGCAGTCAGTGTCAGCCATCTGGAGGAGTCACGGCCATGAGGTGGGCTCCTTTATGCAGCTGTTATCTCTGCTGCTTGTCAGAGACCCCACATGTTGGATACTGGGACAGGGATAAGCAAAGACACAGCGAAAAGGTCAGTAAGAATTAGCTTTGGAGGAGGGAGCCTTGCCTGGAACAGCACCGCCTGAATCCTGTTGTGCTGGCCTGTCGCTCTTGGCTCCATCTGCCCTCTGATCTTTCCAGAGGCCAACTCGTTTTCCACCTGGAGGACAAGAAAGGAGAGCCTTGGTGTCCTGACTGTGGCCAGCGCTCCAGCCTGCATCATTCCCATGGGCTGGTCGGACACTGCAGCGTGCTCCCTGCTAACAAGCGAGCGCTGCTGCGGGGTCCCTGGGGTCCCAGCCACTGCCATAAGTCTCCTGGTTTAATAAAAAATGAAGAAATGTCTAGCACTGTGACTTGCTCTACATTTTTATATTTAATAAATAAGTGCTTTTAAAAAAACCCAGTGTAATGCAATAATACTAGGTCTGAGTCAATGATTTATAGTTTCTTTTACGGAACATGAGCTTATTTTATGATGTAAGTGCCATGTCTAACTTTCTTTTCTGAGAGGGTCTCATTGTATTGCCCAGGTTGGCCTCAAAACTTCTGGACTCAAGTGATGATGCTGCCTTGGCTGCCCAGGAAATGCAGGTCTTGCCGCCACACCTGTTGCCCACCTTTTCAAGGTCCCCGTCTATCTCTGTGACTTTGTGTCCAACGATGGAGTACTATTCGGTCACGAAGAGGAACAAAATGTCATTTTCAGGAAAATGGATGGAACTGGTGACTGTCATATTACGCTAAAGAAGCCAGGCTCAGAAAGCAGAGCCGGGCTGGTTTCCTCCCATAGATGCAATCTACGATTAAAAAGAGACAGCGACATGAAAGTAGAAGTGGGGGGAGGAACCAAGGAGGAGGCAGACAGTGGGGTGGGGAGGGAAATTTCCAGAGCGCTGGAGAATGTGTTCCAAGTGTGTGACACACCTGTGAAGATGTCACGGCAAAGCTCATTGTGTCACACAATTACTCGAATTATTAAATTACTAAAATCACCTGTGGCTGGGCATGTGGGCCAAAAGGGGAGGGTTGCAGGTTCCAACGTCCATCTGTGGAGGGAGACTGGAGTAGCTCCCCTACTGGAAGCCAGAGGAAGGTGACCAGGGACCCAGCAGGAAGGGAGAGGCCGGGTGGAGCACGACGCAGAAGATGCACAGACCCGTGTGCACAGAGCCCCTAAGGCTGGCCACAGCCGGAACACGCTAAAGTCTGCCTTTCTTGTGGTTCCCCAAGTGCTACTTAGGGTGAGAGGCCACCATGTGACTCTGCCTCATTCTGCCAAGGTGTGTGTAGAGGTGAGAAACCTGTGAGGGGCAAGCACTCCCACGGTCCAGGAAGGGCTGACCCCTCCCCCTGCCTGGCCGCAGGAAGTTTTGCGGCCTGCTTACCAGAAAGGCAGGGATGGGTGGGAAGGCTGCTGTCCACAAAGCAAAAGAGGGGTGCAGTTTGAAGGTGGCTGGACAAGACAGGCCTGGGGCTGCCCTTGAGGAAGGCGCGCTCGAGTGGATAATGAAGGGATTCACAGCGCTGCAGAAACAGACTCGGCGGCAACACGGAGCAACCTAGGAAATGAGCGAGCGGCGGCACACTGCTGTCCCATGCTCCCAAGGGGGCGTAGAGACTGAAGACGGACAGCCGAGCACCAGGAGTGCGAAGAGGGGAGGTGGGGTGTGGAGCACTCACTTTCCAGGCGTTGAGACATGTTGAAGGTCAGCAGGGCACAGGCAAGAGCTGAGGAGACCATGGCCACGGGACCTTCGCCCCCCCCCCCCCCCCCCCCCCCCCCCCCCCCCCCCCCCCCCCCCCCCCCCCCCCCCCCC
>PVJA010055091.1:0-11310 GCA_004027025.1 Myocastor coypus | reverse complement strand
TGTCTGCCTTCTGACTTCCGCTTCAACAGTGTCATGCTGCTTAACTGCATACTTCTTTTGTGTGTGTGTGGAAATGAAGAAATACATTTTCTTGTTCCTCGTTAAACAAAGCTAGATAATTCATAAAATGTTATGTCTAAGTCTAAATTTAAATCTAAAATAGAAACATAGTCTCATGAAACTTCAGATAAATACATAACGGAGCTGATGAAACTGAAATAATTATGAGATCAACTTTTCAATTTATTCTTCATAAATGTTCGGCTCCTCATTAGGAGTGACTATAAGCCCTGACCATCAAAAAAAGAACCATAGAACATGTTTTGCACATTTATTTAGTTACACTGCTAAATGAAAAGTGGTTTATCTTTAAGTTAACCTTTTCTGGTCAGTAAAGGTAACAGTTTAGGATAGGAGCATCTGTGAGTTCACTGACTCCAGCATTCCACTATTCCCAGGGTGTTGTGGGCCTTAGTGCTTCTCACCACTGAAGGATCACCTCAAGGACAGAGATAGCTCACACACCTGTCATGAGCCTGATCAGACAGTGGGAAGGTGCCCCCAAGGAGCGCGAAAAGAAGATGAACCCTCTGAAAGTCGGAACCTGCAAGGGAGGCAACATTTTAAAGCTGTGCTGCCTTCCCAAGGATGAAAAGTTGCGGGTCTCTGACCCTCTAGGCTGAAGTTCAAAGATGGGTGAAATGGGCTTTGCACTGACAGGGGCGCTTTTGAAAGTTGGTGACCCCATAAACATGCGGAGAGCTGTCATGGCCAACGTGGTGGAGGAGAGGAGGAACCAGCTTTACATTGAAAAACTGTGTAAGGACTTAGAGTAAAGGCTGAGGGAGACTGAGAGACAGAAGCAGACATGGAGCACTTTACAGGATGGCTGGTTATTTTGCTAGACTGTGGCTTGACATGCCACTGCAGGTAAGTAGTTCATCTCAAAGTTCAAGGCAGAAAATACCTACTGCTCTTCTAGGATTCAAGCATGATCCAGGTTTAGCAGCCTCTCAGATATGACTTGCAAAGAAAATTCAGCCCATGTCATGAAACCTCATGGAATTAAAATAATGTTTTCTATGACCACAGTTTCTTAGGAGGGCTTCTAGTCACAGTCTCCATTTCTGTACTAAACACGGGGCCATTGAGAGCACATTTCTTGGTAAGTGAGCTTTCAGGAATTGTCCATTTTATCTCCGTGGTTCACCTTTAGAAACCTGTGTTGGGGCTGGTGAGATGGTTCAGGATCAGAGTGCTTAGTGATCTAGGCCCTCAACCCCTACAGCCAAGAGAGAAGGAAGCCTGCTACTGCTCCAGCTGGCAGCAACTCTTGGCATCATCCACATAGGCGTATGCAGAATGCTGGAGTTCTGAGGTTAAGAAGGCTTCCACCTCAATTTCAGAAGAAGGCCTGGGAGGCCAGGCAGTATGCCCCTAAGAGGGCAGCATGTGTGTGAGAAGTCTGTTCAGTGGAAACCCCAGAGGTTTAGAAAAGCCAGGAACGTGGATCGTGCAAAGAGGGAGCAAAGCCAGCCTAAGAAAAAAGCCATGGAAACTACCACCAGAGTGCCATAGGAGTGGAGCTGCAGGGAGCTCACAACATAGTACAGACTGCTTCAGATGCTCCAGTTGGAACTATGGAATTTAATGTTTACTCTGCTGGATTTTGGACATGTGTTAGACCCGGTGTTTTGTATTACCCTGTTGTTTGCAACTTTTGGAATCGTAAAGGTTATCATGTGCCTTTGAATGTTGGATATGTTTAACTTTTATTTTGTATAGGAGCTCACAGATGAGAATTTGCCTTGGATCTTGGAGGAGACTTGGGATTTGGACTTTTCAACAATGCTGAAACTGTTGGGACTTTGGCAACTCTTCCAGATGGACTAAAATGTCTTTTGTACAAAGGGATATGTATGAGACTTTGGGGGTCCAGGGGCAGAATGTTATGGTTTATGTGTAGTTGCCCCCCCCCCAAGCCTCATGCAGTCATGGGGCAGAGACTTATATCGATTGAGACTTGACTAACTCATGAGTCACTGGGATTATGTGACTTAGTACTGATCTAGAGTTTGAGACTTGATCCATGATCCCTGGGATTATGTGTTTTAAGTACTTCTGGGATTATGGGTGTAGCCTAAGGCAGATAGGCTGAGGTGGAGAGCCTGAATGTCATATAAAGAGAGACAAAGACTAGTGCTGTTGCTCTCTGCTCCCTTGGTTGGTTGTCTCTGTCACCATTTTATTGCTGTTCCACTGCCATGAACTCAATGAACTCTGCCCTGTTCCACTCAGCCTTGGGCCAGGCAAATATGGACTGAAACCTACAGTAACTGTGAGCTAATAAACCTTTCCTTCCTTCATTTTGAGTGTCGGGTATTTGTCCTATCAATAAGTAAAAAGTAACTAAGACAACTACATTATAATAAAAATACATCTCATATCATTTTAATCCTTTGAAGTGTGTTAACTCCTTTTGTGGCCAGTATATGGTCTGTGTATTGTCTCATATATCAAGTTAGAGTCTGCATTAACTGGTTCTGTGTGCCACACTACATGGGGGTTCCACTTCCCTAATCCTTTGGAATTACTCACTGACTTGATCCAGTGTTAGTCAGGCTGATCTTCCTGCATTAGATCCTGCACTTGGCCCATGCTTAAGTTTAGACAAGGGCTAGGAGCCAGGCCTGCTCCCTCAGGTCCACTTTCCAAGACTTATGAACTCAAAGAAACACTCCTGTGAATGCATTGAGATTCTGACACATCCTCAGTGGGCAAAGCTAGCCACGCTCTGCCAGAGACATCCTGCTGGGCCTGCTCACCCCTCCCTCCACATTGGCCTCCCATTTCAATTTCAGATGCTCACAGGCCCTGAAGGTGGCATGCTCTCTGCACTGCAATAGTCTATTCCATCACTCTCTCAACCCTAGCTGTATTTTTGGCCATTCCCAACCAGCAATTCAATCTGTGCACCTTCTAGGTGAAACTGCCTACCTTACAAACTGTTTTGTCTTCTTTCTGCTGGTTCTTGGAGAACTCTTTTAGTCCAATCTCTTTTGAGGTGGGTTTATCTGATTTTTAATTTTGTTGCTATTTATCTCAAAATCTAAGATTTTATACACGTACAAACCTGAAATTTTTGTCATTATGTTGAATTCCTTATTCTTAGAATTTAATCTGTATAGCCTGTGTTAGTTACCATTCTTGTTGCTGAAACTAAATACCTGACAGCTGAGGTTAAAGGACAAAAGGTTCATTTAGCCATCTGGCTCTTCATAGGGTGGCCTAGCAGAGAGGTGTGGAAGAGGAGGAAACAGTCTATAGCAGGCAGTGGGCAGAAGGCAGAAAGCAACAACCAGCATGCAGCCAACAGCAGGCTTGGGGCCACAGGGAAGGGAATCAGTGCCCCCATTTCTGCCTCCTCTCTTTGGCCCAGGCTATGCTTGGGAGCACTCACTCTCTTAATCCTAGCATGGAACTCTGAATCAATCCTAAGGACACATCCTTGGTCTGAGGATCATACACCCTAGATCCAGCCACCTTGGATCAGCCCTACCTGTGATCACACGAGACTTTGGGGGACACCTGACATAACCTTAACATACTCTTAGTAATGCTTTGTTTTAAAATATTTAATATCAAATAACTAAAACGCACTGATAGTTTTTATTCTTCACAGATTTCTAACTTTTTAAAAAATTTTTCCCTCCCATAAAGGTTGTTGGACGTGCTTATTTAAGCAACAGAGCAAAAGGAGCTGGGAGTGTTCACATTTCTACCAGTATCCAGGCCCAGGACCCAGCCATCAGGACCACTGTTCCAGATTCTGTAGCTTCTCTGGGAGTAGGGTATGGTGCTTAGTCTGAGTCAACGCAGCTTCTACATTGGCTGAATAATCACTAGGTTTCATCCAGCTGAAAGATAAGAAACAAGCTATCTGACAACTAAATTTATAAACTAAAACAGAAGTCTGAAAAGTCTAGAAATTATAACTCTTTATATTCCTACATTCACTAATTTTTTTTTTCAGAATAAGAACAGAGGTGAGGGAATCTGATTATTAAGAAACAGCGCACATGGAATTCTTTAAAATGATCGTGTTCACTGCCAGTTCAGCTGTAAGGCCTCCTGCCATTGTCCCCATCTTGATCATATTCCTCTTCTCCTAAAGCCTTCAATATCATGAACCCTTTTCCCCAGAATATAGTCAACATAACAAAACATTAAGCATCATGTATTTTAATAATTTTATTACTTTTAATAAGAAATAACAATGAGACAGTTTCAAAAGTCATTAGTAGGACATCTACAATAATTAATACAATGCATATTCTTATCTTCATAGTCATTCAGAGTGCAAGAATCAGACATGATAACTTTTGTAAACACTATTGGTACAAATATTTCTTATTGAGCTAAGAGAAAGTAGTTATATGCATGGTCCAATATTCCATAATAGTAGTGGATTATTAGCAGAACTGGCAATGTCGAAAGCTGCTGACTTGAGCCTTTTACACCTCAGCATACTTATCTGGCTTTACTTTTTATGCCTCGTGGTTAAACTTTTCTTCTGGGTGGTTAAGTCCAAGTTAAAGCAAGACCTATATAACAAAACATGTAATTTTCTTATTTGACAAGGTCAGTCAAATCCTCTCAGGATTTACCTTGAAACCATGTACAGTTTTTGTAGAACTTTTGTCAGTGTCAGCCATCTGAATGAGTCACAGTCATTGCTTGACTAGTTTGCTTTCTGTGAAAGCCTGAGAGGATGTTTTCTCTCTAGGTGACTATCCTTAGGCACACTATACATTGTCTGACCCTTTCCTCTGTGATCCCATAATCTCCTTGAGCAGAAAATTTGGGAAACCACTGAGTTATATGATGTTACAGTACAGGTTCTCTTATGTCCTGAGTCCTTGTTGAGCTTGAAAGGTTAGGGTCAAAATATTGGCTAATCTTGTAGCCCTTCTTTTTCTCTAATTTTTGTTCTGCAAACTTAGGTTCTTAACCTACCAGAAGAGAAGCTTCGTCACACTATTACTCTGTTACATAGGTACTTGAGCTTATTAACACTGTCTTTCTAAATATTAAATGCTTTAGAATTAACATGCAACCAGTATTTTCCTTCAGTCATTGGTATTCTAATAAATCCCTATTGGGGCTGGGGAGATAGCTCTGAGGCACAAGTGCCTGCTGGGCAAGTGCAAGGTCGTGAGTTCGAACCCTGGTCCCACAAAAAAAAAAAAATCCCTATAGAATGTGATTTTTTAAAACTGTTGCACTTTTTTACACAGAAATTTAGGAATCTAAGCATATACAAAATTTTAGCAGGTCAATTTTATGACATTTTACCTTGTCTTATTTTCTTATTAATTATTTTCTGTTTTCTTTTAAAACAAACATTTACTTGAGAGAGTATAGCAATAACTGAACTTACATTAGAAGCAGCACACATCTAGAAGACCAGAATGACAAGCATCCCAAGCAGGATTTTAGACTTACAGTTTCTAGTCTGAGTCTCAAAAACTTGTTGGAGATTCTTAGGAGCACTGTCTAATTCATCCTGTATACATAGGTGCATGGTCTTTCCCCTGCCAAGCTTCCTAACTTTTTGAACAGAAAATTTTATAGAGGAATTTTTTCATGACAACCCAGGATGCTTTCTTTTACTATCAAAAGCATTTTAAAATTTATGCTATGAAAGATAAAAGAATGTCATTGCCTATGGTATTTCTTGTTTAATTGCTATTGGTAATTGCTTATTGGTAAAGAGTAAACCTTAATGAACAGGGACTAGATTAATTGAAATCATAACAACAGAAATTTGAGAATAATGTTATTTTTGTTGTTCTGCAGATAAAGCAGCATCCTAAGGATCACACAGCTTCTGTGTGACAGAGCTTGGAACTAAGCCAGTCTCCTGATTCCAAACTTGGGTCTCTTATCCTGTCACCAGGGTATATGATGATAGCATTTACTGAAATAAAGAACCCATGTTGGATCTCAGGTGATGTGACCAGTATGTGTCCACCTGCTAGCCTGGGAGTCAGATAAGAAATACTATGTTAGAAAAATGCAGATCACAGGAATTATCCTCGACAATTTTATTTACTCAGTGAATGTGTCTCTCAGTTTGGAAGTTTCCTTCTTTACCATAGACATTCTTTCTTTAGCAGAGTTTTTGGTGGTTTCATGGCAATGTTTAGTGAAAGGTACAGAGATTCCTAATGTGTCCCATACAGAGGCCTAACTCCTCCTACATCCCCTACCAGACCGGTGTGCTTTTAATAATGCACAGTCCTGCTCCATTAAACATCATCACCCAGCAGTTATAGTTGCATAGCAGGTGCATAGCAGGTGATGCACATTCTACTGCTTTGGCAGATTTATGATGACAAGGATCAACAATTAAAAGCAACACAAAAAAAGTCATTTCGTTGTTTTACAAATCATGTGCACACCACTGCCCATACAACCTCTGAGCATTTTACTGTCTGCACACCTGTCCTTAACAGAGTTTCTTAAATTTGACATCACACAGTGCGTAGCCTTTCTTTAGTATAGAACCTTTCTCTCAGTCATCTATATTTTGAGTCCTCTGTATCTGTTCATGTCCGGACTGCCCCTTTAGTTTTAGCTCTGAACAATATTCCGTTGTGGGAATGCACCACAGCTTACCCAGCCCTATTGAAGGGTGTCTTCGCTACTTCCAGGTTTGGGCAGTTTTGCATAAAATTGCCATAAACTTCTATGTGAGGGTTTAGTGGGCACAGACATATCTTTCATTTCAGTTGGGTAAATACAAAAAATACGATCATTGGACTGTATAGTGACAGCAGAGCTAGGCTTGTATGAAACACTCCAACTGTCTTGCAAAGGGACCACAACGATGAGGATCCCTGCTGCTCTGCATTTCTACCAGGAGTCAGATTTTTTCCTTCTGACAGGTATGTGGTATCTCATGGTTACTCAATTTGCATTCCATAATGACATTTGCTGTGGAGGATCTTTTTATAAGCTTACTTGCCAGCTGTGTATTTTTTCATAGTGAGGTGTCTTTTAAGATGTTTGGTTCATTTTTAAATCAAGTTGTTTGTGTTCCTATTGTCAAATTTGAGAGTTCTCTGTATATTTTTGATAGTCCAGTGTGGCTTCACAGAAACCTACAGTTGTTTCTGGATGTGAAGGAGACATCTCTGCAGAGGCCAAAGAAAAGATATCTTGGCAACCTTTAGCTCAGTAGGAAAGTCATGGAATTTTCCAGCTGCCTTATGCCTGTGGTGTCTCTTTTGCCACAAATCTCCAGTGCAACAACTTGCCCACACTCTGGTTTATGTTACTTGACTATTCCTACCAAGGAACCTACCAAGTAAGCCAAAGGCTCAGGAGTCTGGTTGGGGCTGACTTTGGCCAATTTTGGAAAACATGACTTTGCTGTGAAGGCACTTTGGAAACTGTCTCCCAGGAGAGGATAAGATGAGATGAAGTATTTGGATTGCGGCTACTAGCACAGTGGCCACTGAGAAAACCTGGGGAAGTGGACAAGCTGAGTATGCTAAAGTGTCACTGTAGTGGGAAGGTCTCATGCACATGTCTAGTATTTGAAGAATGCATCAACCACATTTTGTGCCACATTTTGCATCTAGACTTTTCCTAGCCATTAGAAAACCACAGGGACAAGCAGATTAAGGCAAAATAGTAGCCAAAACAGTATCATTATCTTCTTCCCCTCCTCCAAAGCCATTCTACCCATTAAGAATTGTTTATACATTCTGTTAAGCTTATTTGTTGCCAAGTGAGAGAGAATTTATTTATTTATTTATTTATTTATTTATTTATTTATTTATTGTTGGCTCAGCCCTGGGTTGGGGCTGGTGTGTGCTGGGGATTGAACCACAGTCCCCTGTGCCTACCTAAACTTACCTAAGTGGGCACTTTAGATCACTGTGCTATCTTGCCAACAGAAATTATTTCCTTCAGATTTTTTGTACATCTGTCATGGTATAATTAGTACAGTTGGAGCCATTGTTGGATTTTGTAAAAGTTTAAGAATAGAAAAAATAATAGCAATCACAATTGGTGGCCGACAGCTTGTCTGCTAAATTGGTGGCCCCTGGGGAATCTTTACTTTAATGGATGATTCTTAACAGTGCCATGCTGTGTAACATAGTAACAAAAGTTCAAAAATCCCCAAATGTCACAATACAGCAGAATTTCAAGGCTTTTCCCTACTAGAGTCCAGAACATGTCAGCTTCACCAAGCTTTTTATGGGTAGGATTCTAGCTGATACATCTTAAAATTTACTCCTTCAAAATATAATAACATTCAAATTGGGCTTTTTGAAGAATGCCAGTTATCTACAGATCCATTTTGTTTTAGTGTATACATTTTTAAAGACATGAATTTTAAACATAAATTTATCCACCACTTACCACTTACATTTTTCAATGGCAAAGGAAAGTAGTAGTCAAATGGCTTTTAGAGGTAAGTGACATTTACCTCACTCTCATTTACAACACTTGTCTGAACATTTCCTGTCTTCCTGCTGCCTGATTCAACCCTGCCCCACCCCTCTGCATGCTTCAGTAGGACCCTTTATCAGATCAGTTGTTCACCATGCTTAGAAGTACACTATCTGGTGTGACGTCCAAACAGCTCTCTCTGCCATGCCACTAGCTCAAAGCTTATTAATTATGCAAAGAGGATAGTTTGCAATCCCACAGGCCTCAGAAGTAAGAAAAGCAATCGGAAGAATGGATCGTAACAGCTCCAAGGCTTGAGGCTGTGGGGTCATGATTAACTGTAGTGATCCATGGGTTTCTAAAGAAAGGTCCAGTGGCACCAATTCCACCCACCCAAAATAACATTCCCAATCTAGGCAGCCTTGGTGACTGACAGATGAAATCAGAGATGCTTTCCTGATGCTAACATCAGAGATGAGTTAAGGGTTTGCTCTTTTCAAGGCAAAGGTGCTCTGCAAGGCAAAGTTACTAATATTCCCTATTGGATTTATTAGGGTTGGAACCTTTCATTCTTTCTTTTTTTTTTTGTGGGACCGGGGTTCAAACTCACAACCTTGCATTTGCCAGGCAGGCACTTGTGCCACAGAGCTATCTCCCCAGCCCCTCATTCTTTCAAAGTGTGAAAAAATAAACAATCTAAGTGTTCCTGGGTGAAATAGGGGAGGACAAATTGAGATCAAGGCAGGTCAGTCTTAGCAGGTGGAGAGTAGGGTGTGATTTCTGAATCATCATACTGCGGTTGGGAGAGGCTGAGCCTGACCGGTTTCCCCCTCACAGCCTTGCTCAGGATCAACATCATAGCCTGTGTTTTCATGTTGCTCTTCACACCTTGAGATACTTTTCTTTCCACAGTTAAGCAGTCTCACCTAAAATGACACTTCACAAAACATTCAAGAAAGAAATCTTCCAGAATTGCTCCTGGAAGTGGCAAGAACAGGAAGATAAATATTTTTGAGAAGGATTGATGACAATGTGTCTTTTATTGTAACTTTTTTTATTTAAACATATATCATTCTCAAAAATATTTATCTTCCTGTTTTGTGAGGTGTGATTAAAAATACCAAAAAAAAACCCCAGGCCCATATAAATATTACAGTGTATCTTTATCCTTGCTAGATCTGGAACCATAATACTTCTGATGGAAATTGCCATGAAAGGCAAACGTTTTGAATCCACTTAGGACATTGAAGCAACCTTATCCAGTGCAACTCAGAACACTGACTGATCATGTCATAAGTAATTTGTTAAGATGACAAAGTCATTAGCATTTATTCTAGTTCGAGACCAGCCTGGACTACAAACTGAGCTCAAGGCCAGCCTGAACTGTACAATGAGACCCTGTCTCAAAAAGACAAAAAAAAAAAAAAGCATTTATTCTGGTTTGGATAATAACTGTAATGAGAACTTTTAATGGAAACATAGAGGGGGCCGGCCAAATAGCTCAGCAGATTAAAGCACCTGCAAGCAGGCACAAGGGCCAGGGTTTCGATCCCCAGCCCTGCCATGCTAGCCCTGCCTCCAGGGTTCAGTGAGACAGCAATTGAGACTGAGTGTGGTGGTGTGTGCCTGTGAGCCCAGTTCTTGGGAGGCTGTGAAGAGGCAGATCACTCTGAGTCAGATCTAGTAGTGAGTTCCTGAACATTCTATAGACCCTTCCAAAAAAAAAAAAAAAAAAAAAAAAAAAAAAAAAAAAAAAAAAAAAAAAAAAAAAAAAAAAAAAAAAAAAAAAAAAAAAAAAAAAAAAAAAAAAAAAAAAAAAAAAAAAAAAAAAAAAAAAAAAAAAAAAAAAAAAAAAAAAAAAAAAAAAAAAAAAAAAAAAAAACCCAACCAAATAAAAAAAACATAGAACATACTTAGAGAAAGAGGGTGACTAAAAGCCTCTCTGTCTGGCACATGACCCTCAGCCTCTCTCCCATGTGTCACTCAAACTCCACCCCATGCTCTGCAAACCAATTCCAGATCTGAGCTCCGTAGACTTCTCCACTTTTTGTTTCTTACCCATCTACTTCTCTGGTCACGATTATAACCTCAATATCAATGGTATGAATTTGGTGAGGAATATGAAATATCAGCAATCATTATCACTTGTCACAAATTTCAACTAAAAATATCATTCCCTTTTGATATTGAGAGAGGCTGTTTCATATCTTGGCATAGACTAATTATTTCCAACCATATTTGCCATAAACCAGGATGCTTGGCTTTAGAAGAATGTGCTGTGGCCATCAGAGAAGAAACACACTGCGGAGGAAGCCTTAGCATAAGAAAGGTATATGCTGAGCAGCTGATGGGCCAGCTGTTGGTACTGATATCACTATGTCCTTTCTAAGATGATCTGAGTTATGTGGCCACTACCAACTTTTAGGAGATAGGAAAGAGGGTACTGTAGCCATGCCAGATTCCAACAACAACCAGCCTGGGTGACCAGCCAAACACAGAAATTACCTTAACATCTAGAGTTCGAAGAACAGGCGACTAACTTCCTGTTCCAGCCCAGCCCAAACCCCACCGCTGGGAGCTGAGCCTGCGCACCCGCCGCGGGTGAGCTCCCTGCACCCCTCTGCCCCGCCTCTGCGTTCCCGCGACTAACTTCCTGTTCCAGCCCAGCCCAAACCCCACCGCTGGAAGCTGAGCCTGCGCACCCGCTGCGGGTGAGCTCCTGGCGCCCCTCTGCCCCGCCTCTGCGTTCCCGCGACTAACTTCCTGTTCCAGCCCAGATCCAAACCGCACCGCTGGGAGCTGAGCCCGCGCACCAGCTGGGTCAGGATCCTTGGCCTGCCTTCC
>PVJA010055090.1:0-11323 GCA_004027025.1 Myocastor coypus | reverse complement strand
TTTGTTATATTTATGAGATGGTCATTTGATTTTTTTGGTTGGTCTTACTGATATTTGGTTGATTTTGTTGATATGCCATATTAAATTTATTAACTTGAGTAAATTGAATTATTGATGCATTCGAAGGATATATCCCACGTGGTCATGGTGTATAAGCTTTTTGAGGATTTTCTGCATTCTGTTTGTCAGTATTTTATTGAAGAATTTTGCATTTATGATCATTAAGTATATTAGGCTATAGTTTTTTGTTGTTTGACTAGGTTTTTCTTTGGTTTCGGTATCAGGGTAGTACTTGCAATTAGGAGTGAGTTTGGGAGAATTGTTCCCTATAAATTTAATTGAAGAGTTGGAGAATAATTCAAGTTAAACTTTGTCAGAAAAGATTATGCCATATTTTGACCCATTTCTTTTCCTTAAGTCTTTAACACTCCTGTAATTACCATTCAAAATTCCTGTTAAGCAGACCTGTAAGACTTTCAGTGCTAGGAAGATGTCATGAAAAACACAGTTTCAATATGGCTATTGGTGCATAGAGAACATTTTACTTGTATTTTCTCTGTTGTGAACTTCATAGCACCTCGAGGCATTTTGCCTGTCAAAATTTCCAACATTAGTGGAGGTGCTGGCATTCCATCCAGTATAGACCGCCCATGTCAAGCTTCTCGTTACATTGTCAGAGCCAGTGCTAACATTGATTCACTCCTTTTGGTTGCATGAGCATTTTGCAACATGTCAACTGGCCAGATATGTAGTCACATGGCTGTTTTCCTTATCATGTCAATCAATGAGCTCTGCATTGCCTGTGTTTGCATCAGTCAATTCATGCTTCATTTTACTGGCACAGAATCTTTGGTCCACTGGTCCATGTCTAGTCATTATCAGCACCGTCACCACCATCTCTTCTGTCATGAAAGCAAGCATTTTACCATAATGGATCACCTTCACCATCCATACATGGGTAATCTGATGAATCACATTTTACCTCCTTCAAAACCTGCAGTCTGGTTTGTCATGAGCCATTATATGCAACTGGATTACTTCTAATAGAAAAATCAAAAGAAAACATAAAAAAAGAGTGCCCTGGAGCTGTGTGTGTGTGTGTGTGTGTGTGTGTGTGTGTGTGTGTGTGTGTCTTATATGCTCTGTACTGCTCTGACAAGCATGCACTAAATCTATTAGATGGAGCATTATGTCAGTGAAAACACTGGTTTTACACTTTGTTACACAGACACACATACAAACACGTGAGCACACACACACACACACACACACACACACACCCTTTGCTTTTCATCATACCAAGTGGGTAAACACAAAAATTGCTTCCCTTGTCCCTCAGACTAAGTCACAATAACACACAACAGGCTACTATTTCCCTAAAGTAATAATTTACAATACAGAAGTAAGGGAGTATTGTAGAAGAGCATATTATGTATTAAATATGGAAAAACTTTGGAAGTTTTATATGTGAGTATCTTGATTTAAAATGCCAGTTTTTCATATAATAACACAAGACTGCTTTTCTTAGTGTCATCTGATGTTCTTCTAAATTCATCTGTTAAAACTAAATTACCAGTGTAATAATATTAACAGATGGTATTTTAGAAAGTGATCAATTCATAAAGAGACAGCTCTGAGTAATGAAAGTGGTGACATATGAAAGGACAGAAATATCAGTGAGGTCTCTTAGTAAACTCCTCCCTTGTACTGCCAAAAGACATTCAATAGGGCACCATCTTTCAAGGAGAAAGTGGCCTTTGTCAGACACTAAACATGCTAGTACAGTTTCTTGATATCAGACTTTGCAGTCTCCTGAAGTACAAGGAACAGATTTCTATTATTTCTAAACCACCCAGTATGTGGCATTTCGCTGTGAGCCCACCATGGATTAGATAGTTATCTCAGAAAGTGTGAGTAAAGCAGTAACCACAGGAGAGAGGGAATCTAATATATGTTCTCTGCCTTTGGCTGTTCAGATCCTGCTCTGTGGATGTCACACCACCGAGATGCTCAGCTGAGCTTCTGATGGTAGATATTATTTTAGTGCACTACCTGCTCTAGCAACAATTTTCCTTGTTGATCCATATTATGCTGCAATTTTTCTCCAAGAAAGTAAAACTTAAATTCCTGAAAAAACCGTCCTTGGTTAAAGCACCTTTTGCTCTTGCCTATATTATTGTGCAGGTGCTGATGTGGCTTTTGTCCCCATGCTAAAAGAAAAAAATATATGGAGTGTGGTACAATACAGAACATTAGGAAGCGGACCTGTTATGGTTTATGTCTAGTTGACCTCCCCAAAGCCTCATTCAATCATGGGGCAGGGACTTCTAGAGTTTGAGACTTGCCTCATGATCCCTGGGATTATGTGCTTTAGTACTGATGGGATTATGGGTCTGAGTACTTCTAAGATTATGGGTGTAGCCTAAGGCAGATAGGCTGAGGTGGAGGCCTGAATGTAATATAGAGAGAGACAGACTCGCGCTGTTGCTCTCTGCTCCCCTGGTTGTTCCATTGCCTCTGTCACCGTTGTTGCTGTTCCGCTGCCATGAACCGTTCTGTTCCACTCAGCCTTGGATCCAGCCAAGTATGGACTGAAACCTCCAGTAACCATGAGCTAAATAAACCTTTCCTTCCTTCATTTTGAATGTCAGGTATTTGTCCCAGTAACGATTAAAAAGTAACTAAGACAAGGCCCCTTCAATTAAGCTTTAAACAAAATTTCCTAAAAATGACAGTGAAGGTAAGATTAATTATAAAGTCAAAGTAGACAAATATTTGTCAAGCAAGCTAAGATGATTTACAGGTTTACTGCAAGGTTCAGTATGTAATATCATAAGAAAAATTAAAAAAAAACTTTTAAAAGTCCTTTTGCTTATTTATTTATTCACTTATGCTTTGAGGATAGCCTTGCCCTTGCTATGTAGCCAAGGTTGACCTCAAACTTGTGATCTCTTGCCTCGGCCCCTTGAGTGGTGAGATTATAGGCGTAGAATACTATATCCAGCTTTAAAACCTGGTACCTTTTAATTAGAATATTCTGTTCCTATTTATAGTCATCACTCAGGCATGAGAATCAGCATTTACCATAAAAATAAAATTTTAGTATATTCACATATACATAGACCATCTCTGATTGAAGCACAGAGAATCAGTAACTTTAAATTTACTTAAAGAATTTGCAAATCTTCTCATTCCAATATGAAAAGTAAATCTATCAGTAAATACCTCTTTTCTAATAAATGTTCTCTGCATTCTGTATACATTGAGAGACATAGTAACTAAATAAATCTCTTAGGTCACATACTGTGAAATGAAAACGTTGGCTCATCAATCATTTGTTCCCAATAAACAAAAAAATAAATAAATGAAGTACTCTGTCTTAAGAGAAGTGACTGCATCCCAGTTTTCCTGAAATACCCATAAAATTCCCCTGTGTGCAGCAGGGAATTCGTGCCCACAGAAATTAAGCTGATCTGGAAAGGCAGATGCACCTGTTTGACTTAACTCTCCTGGGGGTAACACACATATCCAGTCAATACTGAGAAAACAGAAGAATAAACAGGTAAAGTTGAGGCTTATAAGCTTATCAGGTGAGTTCCTAGGTTAACCTGGAACTTGGCAAAAGATAAAATGGAAAGAAGGTAACACTAAAGACAGGCGTGGCTTTCATATGGATAGATCTGAGCCCAGGTAATCCTAGTGCCATCTGTGGCTTGTCTTTGCTCTGTACTTAGCTTTATATTTTCTGCCCAGTTTTGTCCTTGATGTTCCTATAGCTATGTTTCTGCTCTTAAACATTAGTGCACCTATCCCAGTTCAAGGTGAACTATTGATCTTAGGAAAACTTGGCCAGCCTCAAACAGTTGCAAACAATTGTCCTGGAGAATGCTTGACTGTTTTCTACACTGTGACAGCATCATGAGTAAGAAACGTAAGTATATGTCCTTTTTCAGTCTCTATTTTCAAGGAAAATTACATAACTGCATGTTCAGTGACTGTCTACTCATAGAATTGGAAGTTGGGGAAGACAGATACCGTCTTAGTCACTTATCTGTTACTGAGACGCACAAATTCCAGCGTCCACAAGGGAAAGGAGAGATTTATTCTGGCTCCGTTGGAGCCATGGATGGTAGGCTCCAAGGCAGAAACAGCATGGTATAGAGGAAAGGCATTCCTGTCATGGTGGCCAGAAAGCATAACACAGCACAGGGCTAGGAAGGAGATCTACACTTCCAGACACTCTGCAAGGTCTCCTTGCCTCACAATGGCACACCTGCCTAATGAATTGGTTAATGGACTAACCTGCTGGTGAACACAGCACCTCCATGATAAATCACCTTCCAAACACATGAAGCTTTTGGAAAATACTCCAGACCTAAACAATTACAAAGACAGATTTTACACCAGATACCCAATGCAGTTTTCCTTTTCTACAAAGGAAAAGAAAGTGTTCCTGATCTGAAAGAGTGAGTGGACAATTACACGGCCACTTGATTGGCAGGTATAAGAGGTATGGTAGGCATTAGGAACCATGCCAGGCTTCCCCATCGAGATCTTCCATGCTCCTAGAAGAACTTCATGTCAGATAATATAGAGCTGTCAAAATGACATGGGTACAGTGTGGAGGGAAGAACTACCTGCACCTCTCATGGAAGGTCACAGTGTCCTCTCTTGGGAATAACACAGATCTCCTCACTGCTAGATAAATTTTGTTATCACAGCAATTAATCTTTCATCTGGTCCTGACCCTAGCCAATGTTTTTCTGAGAAAGCTAGTGCTGTCTGGTGTTTGGAGCCTTGCTCTGTCTCAGCTTCTGTCTCCACTTATCCTGAGAATAATCAGAGGGAAAATTTCACACTAACTAATTAGAACAGGCCAAATTATTCCTCTTTTCTCTCTCTGAAAACTTGACAATTCCAAATCTAAATCCAAGTCTCTCTCTCTCTCTCTCTCTCTCTCTCTCTCTCTCTCTCTCTCTCTCTCTCTGTCTGTCTCTTTCTCTTTTTGAGACATGGCCTGACTATACTCTTCAGGATGTCCTTACATTCACTATGCAATGCAGCCACGCTGGCTCTGAACTCACAGAGATCTTCCTATCTCAGCTTCCTGACTTCTGGGATTATAGGTGTGTGCCACCACCCTGACACTCAACTTTCTTTCAGTGGTTTCATTGAAACCACTGGCAAGTAACTTCTGGCTTTTGCATCTGTGAATGTCAGAGATAAAAATTCCATGAAGTTTTCCAAAGCTGTAAGTTAACAGGCATCCTCCTTCTTTGTTGGAGGGGAAAACACCCATATAAGATTAACAGACATAATTTACGGTTATGATATATTGTATACTCTTGCAAATAAGACTTTAGTTAGATGTGATAAAAATATATAAACAAAGGCAAAGCAGAAAAATGTAAGCATGAGATAAGTAAGTTCATATATTGTTTTAGGCAAGCATAATCTTATCCTTGAGGACACCTTCATGTGATGCTTAAGTAAAGCTCTCCATGCCTTAAGCATTCTGCTGAGCTCTGAGAAGCTCCACTTGAGTTACCATCTATGTGGTGAGCAGGGGTCCCAAATACACATAGATTCCCAATCCCCCATCCTTGCCTCCTTTGATAGTTGCATCTCCCCTCACCATGGGGAGTGACTACTGTTCCTGTTCTACCGGGTTCAGAGTTTTTTCTTTTCAAGAGGAGGAGGAGATTTTCCAGAGTATCTTTGGAATACGTTGCTTGGCTGCATTTTCAACCAACAGTTGTCTTACGGGCAAGGCTAGAGTAGAGCTCACTATCCGAGCACTCTATGCCTGTGGCCCTAAGATGCCTCGCAGCAGTATGTGGCACTGGCGACTCTCTGGGTCATGCAAAGGCAGCAGTTCCCACCTTCTTCTTTCTCCTATTTCCTCCTGTCCCACAAATCCAGTGTATTCTTTAATGTTTCATCCTCTTCTTTGTGACTTTAGAGGATATTGATTCAGCAGAGCAAAGAAGTGGAAAGCTACTTTTGTTCTAAAATATATTAAGATACCAGGTTTATCTCCCCATAAGCCCCTGAAGCCTCGCTCTTCATCTGAACCCATGGCTTACTTAGTTATGCTCATCAGAACTTCCTAGATTTTTTTTTGTGCCTGTCTATGGTATAATTCCTAGTTAGTAAAGTTACACTTCAGTTATAGTTACATGAATTTCATGCAGCAATGAATTGTTCAGTAGATGATACTTACAAAATTTGACAAATTAAGTTTTTATTTGTGGGAATAGATGTTTGGAAAAGTGGCTTTTTTGAACTCTGGCTTTTCAAAAATGGATCTATCTTGGTGGGGAGAAAGAGTAGGAAAGTGAAAGAAAGAATGTGGAGAAAGATGAAATTACAAGTAAGGAAAGAGAATGAGGGAGTCAATAAAAGGAAGAGTGAGACAGAAAGACAGAGTGAGACAGAGACAGAGAGGGATGGAGAGAAGGGAAGGGAAAGAAAAGAGACAGATAAGCTCTGTTCTTACTGCAGTCTCAACTTTCCGGTCAATACCATTTTTTTTCTTGTTAATTACCTTATTTAACAAGTAACTTTTGTATTGCAGTTCACATAATTATTCCAATTTATTTATCTATTTTTAAGAAATGGATCCTAGGGCTAGCAGTATAGCTCAGTGGACTAAGCACTTGCTTAGGTAAGTGCTGGGGCCAGAGTTCCATCCCTGGCATCTTATGCTGTGCTGGCCCCACCCTGGGCACACTGAGCTAGCGATGGAGTCCAGGTATGTGGTGCATGCCTGTAATACCAGCACTAGGGATGCAGTAATCAGGAGGATCATTATGAATCTGAGCTGAGTAGTGAGACTCTGCACAAAAGAACAAGAACAAAAAACAGAAAGACAAAAAAAAAAAAAAAACTTAATTTTTTAAAAAAAGAAATGGTTCCTAAAAGGTGAGTTGAACTTGCTTAGTCATGTTTCTGTTCCCTCACTTGCCACCCTGTTTTCCTTGTCTGACAGTTGGCCTAGTTTCCCAAACAATATATTGGTCCAGGCTAGGAAATGGTAATTAAAAAGAGCATTCAATCTTGGAAAATTGTTTTCTTAGATATTTTGCAAATCAAAGGTTCAAAGCTACATCAGTAGTGTTAGGCCAAATAACACAGCCCATTCTAAATATTTCAAGAGCACAAGAGATTCAGTGTGGCGAATACCCTACAATGGGCTTAGAAACTCTGAAAGAACAAAGGAGCAAAAGCTGCTACTCAAGCAGGAGAAGCTGCTGGTGAACCTGGACAGAAACCTAGCTGCTCGTGCCCGCTGTCGGCGGGAGGTGCAGCCGGCGACGCCGAGGCTGCGTCCCTGCAGCCGAGCAAGACACAGGCGCTGACAGTGCTGCTGCCGCCGCTTCTACACAATTGGCTCCATAACACTGCAGCCCCATTGCTGCTGGGGTTGCTGCCACCTTTTGATGTACCACAAAGAGCAGAAAACAAAAGAGCTCTCCTTTTCCTCTCTTTCCTCTTTTTCCTATTTAGCTTTCACTGACAGAGGAGCGTAGCAAACAGGATATCCACGCTCTTGTTTCCGCCAGTTACACAGAAAAGTGTACTAACGAGTGGAGACAGAGCTGATAATTAGCAGAGAAATTGTCCACACTCCACCTAATGATCATAATGATCACTCATCTCTCATGTACATTTCTTTTAACTGAATTCAACAGTAATCATACCATAATGTCTATAAAGCATTATGAAAGATTTTACAATGTTATCACCTGGAATATTCTATACCTTACATTTTAAATTCTAAAATAAGTGCTGGCAAGATATCTCAGCTGACTAAGCTCCTGCTTTGGCAAATGCAGGAGCTGGGGCTAGATCCCTGGTACCACATGCTATGCTGGCCCCGCCCCTGAGCTCGATGAGCTGGACACCAATTTGGGTGCAGTGTTGCATGCCTGTAATCCCAGTGCTGGGGAGGCTGAAAACAGGAGGAGCACTACGAGTCCAGGCTAAGATGGGCCATATTCTGATTCACATAGAAAAGAGGTTAGCAAAGGAAAAGAAGAGAAAAAAAAAATGTAATACAAATGTTATACAAACGTAAGACAGACATTATGTGTGATATCCAGAGTATCATTTCCACAATTGGTTAACAAGTTAGGATATTTACAATTTATATTTACTTACATTTCCTTCTTACTCATTCCATGTTCCCTTTGATTTAAGGAAGCAGCTGTTTTACACACTTTAGCTGATGGGTTCAGTCAAACTTTAATTCTTGAAGAATCTGACCACTTACTAGTCCTTTTGTTTAATTGCTGAGGTTCTTTAAATTAGTTTTATTACTGAATATGGAAGTCCTAAGAGTCACCTCAGAGCATTGCCAAGGTTCAAGACGTAGTTCACCTGCTTGACTCTATAGTAGCATCCTACTTTCTTTTAGTTATGGACATTAATTATTTTGCTTTCTTTATGCTTCCAGTGAGAGCTTCCACTGGGCCCAGGGATAGTACCATTTCCTAGATCAATGGAAGTGTCATGTCATGTCATGTGGTAGCAAAGTTCTCCCTTAGAAATTTCATCTTCAAAAAAGGAAGAGCTTAAATTTGAAACGAAATTTTGAAATTGATTGTTGGGTATGCACCTATTCTTTGATTCTTAGACCTCTGAATCCTAGGACTGACAGAAAGAGTATTGTATTTTCGACAACATATGAACCTTTATAGAGTATTCACAGTCACAAAGTGATGTAATTCTGCCATAGTCCCTTTTAATATTCTACAGACATAGAATGAGTCCTTCTATGTTCTGTAGAAATGAGTACTTTGAGTAAACATGCGCAGTAAAACTGTGTCATGGTGTAGGAAAACTAATATATTTTATTTTCTATGGAATAAATGTGTTGATCAGTAGCTGTGGAACCCTGTGTAATGGGGCTATGGTCACTGTTCCTACTAAACCCCAGAACTTGTTCTGTTCCATGACAAAAGAGATTTTATAAGTATAGTTAAAGACCTTGAGAGAGGAAAAGTATCCTGAATTTCTGGGTTGTCTTGCTGATGTAATTACAGTATTTTATTAACAAGGAGACAGAGTAAAGTTCTACAACAGCCAAGGAAGAGATACATGCAATCAGAATTGAGGTTGGAGTATTGAAAATGGAAGGAGAGATCTCAAGCTTTGCAGTGCAGGTGGGCTTATAGACATCAAGAAAAGTAAGGCAACAAACTGTGTCCTCACAGCTCACAGTAAGAACCAGCCCTGCAGATAGCTTGATTTTGTTTTTTGAAACTAATTTTAGGCTTTTAATACATAAAACTTAAAGTCGATGCGTTTGAATTGTTTTATTTTTTCTCTAAGAATTTTTTATTTTATTTTATTTTATTTTTTTGTTTCAGAACTTTTGTTTGTTTATTTACTTATTTTTATGGCCGGCTCAGCCTGCCCTGAGGGCAGGGCTGGTGCAGTATGTGGTGCCGGGGATCAAACTGCGGTCCCTGCAGCCGTCTAAGCTTTCCTAAGCAGGCGCTTTGGACCACTGAGCCATCCTGCCGGGCCCTTGAATTGTTTTAAATAATTAAGTGTGTAAAGATTAAAATGGCAGAATGAAGACAGACAGCCAAATACAGACCTTCTGGGAACTGGAATGCAGACACATGGAGACCAAGACTTAGTGAATTAGAAAAAGAGGTAGAGCTTTGAAAATCAATAAATTGATGACAAGAAAATTAGAAACTTCAGAGAAATGGAGACAATACAGAGAAAAGAGTGAATCTGTCTGGAAGGCCAACCCCAGACTCAGGAAGGAGGGCCTCTTTCCATAAACATAACTGGTGCTGGGGAATCAAGTCCTCAGCAGAAAGCTGACCATTAAGAAGGCCCTCAAGTGTAAGGCTGATTAGGCTGATGAGGAGTATAATACCAAAACATAATGGAACTCAAGCTCACACTACAGGATGATACAATCTAGCTAAAAAAACACACACAGTAGTGGCCAAATTTCTGCAGTTTGATTGATCTTCATCCACAGCATAGAAGAAATAAAAATGTCAGAAAGCAAGGCAACCTAAACAACTAACTTAAAAATAACATTATGTAATACAATAACCATTGTGGAATTCCTAATATTTTGTTAATGAGATTTTGTATCATTTCAACTTTTCAGTCATTTTGTAAACTTAAAAAAATAAACAAAACGGTCAAAGAGATCAAATGAGAAACATATAAACAAACGCATAAGATGCTTAGTGAATCAAAAGGGATTTAACTGAAGAGCTAATGGATTTTCCTAATAAAAATTTTCAACAAGTGCTAATAAGAGAATAACTGATTTAAGGGAGATAAAAAATGATTGGCTGCTTCAGAAAAGGAAGCAAAGGTAGATAACATGAAAAATGCAATGGAAAGCATTGGTAGCAGACTTGACCAAGGTGAGGACACAGTGTCAGAAATAGAGCATAAGGTGGATGGAATAGATTATAAATTCAGTGCCACTCTAATAATGACAGAAAGCCATGCAAGCTGGATCCAGTAGCAGGTAGGTTACTAAAAAAATTACAAAAACAAAGCCTTTAGAATTATAAGAAGAAAGGAAAAGTTAAAAATCAACAGAAAAAGTATAAAAAATTCATTTGCTAAAATCATAGCAGAATAATTTCCAACTCTAGGGAATAATTTAATATTCAAACACAAGAGGCAGATAAAGTGCCAACTAGCTACAACCAGAAAATCGCTTCTCTATGACACATTATAATATAAATTCCACAAATTCAACAAAAACAAGAATGCTGAAAGCTGTTAGAGAAAAAACAGCAAGTAATCTACAGATGCAAGCCCATGCAAATAACTGGATTTTCAGTAGAAAACTGAAAGGTCATGAGACCTAGAGTGAAGTTTTTAAAGCTTTATAGGAAAGCAATGGTCAATTCAGGCTTTTATATCCTATGAAATTAATCTTCAGGATTGATGGAGTTTTTTCCATGACAAAAATATTCTAAAGAAATAGAGGACCACTACACCAGAATTTCAGAGAATAAATAAGGGATTCATAGACAGAG
This sequence comes from Myocastor coypus, assembly GCA_004027025.1. Lineage (NCBI taxonomy): Eukaryota > Metazoa > Chordata > Mammalia > Rodentia > Myocastoridae > Myocastor > Myocastor coypus. The sequence goes on along the minus strand of PVJA010055090.1, from coordinate 290 downwards.
CCAGCAAGGCAGCCAGCCTCCCCCTCCCACCCCCACAAAGGAAAGCAGCTGGGGATGGTAACATATGCCTAACTCCAGAATGCAGGAAGCAGAGACAGGAGGATTGCTATGAGTTCAAGGCCAGCCTAAATTACATAACAAGCTCTTGTCTCAAAAAGAAATAAGGACCACCCCCCACAAAAAAGAAAGAAAATAAAACAGTATATTTCTTACCAGGAGTGTATTTAGGCAAAAAAAAAAAAAAAAAAAAAAAAAAAAAAAAAAAAAAAAAAAAAAAAAAAAAAAAAAAA
>PVJA010055089.1:0-11311 GCA_004027025.1 Myocastor coypus | reverse complement strand
AAAAAAAAAAAAAAAAAAAAAAAAAAAAAAAAAAAAAAAAAAAAAAAAAAAAAAGAAATTTAGAAATAAATAAATCAGGCAGGGTATTGTATGCGTGTAATCCCAGGACTCCAGCAAACTTAGTGATTTAGCAAGACCCTGTCTCAAAATAAAAAATTTATGAAGGCTGGGCTACAGCTCAGTACAAAAGCCCTAGGTTTAATCTCTGATACTAAAAGTAAACACAAATAAGTACAGGAGAGGAACAAGATCTCTACCTGATGGAGATTAGAGTTACTAAACAGACAAAATATTTAAATCAGATAGAAACAATGTATAAGGATTATGAATTGGGTTGTGTGAAAGTCACTGCAAAAAAAATTAGAAGAGGCCTTTTAGAGAAAAAGACAAGATTAGAAGGATAAGGATGTGCCTGCATTGTGTATTCTAAATATGGTTTTTATCTGAAAAGAGTCATGGGCTCATAGAGAACTAGCTTATTGCAGGTCTAGAACAGAAACTGTAAGAGAAAACAAGTGATAAAAATCTATTTGGCTCATGATATAGGAAGGGCTTCTACAGATCACAGAAGTGACAATTTCAACATCAAAAGAGTGGTGTCTGTAATTAATTGAAATATATCTATTATTTACATCAGTTTACAGTGTTATGGACCAAAACTGAGCAGTCAAATATTTATCCTGTCTTTCCTCTAAGAACAGTGCATCAGGGAAGCCAATAATTAAAAGTGATCAGTAAAAAAAAAAAAAAAATGCCGGGTGTGGTGGCTCACGCCTGTAATCCCAGCACTCGGGAGGCTGAGGCAGGAGGATTGGTGCGAGTTCGAGACCAGCCTGGGCTACAAAAGTGAGCTCAGGACCAGCCTCAACTGCATAGCGAGACCCTGTCTCAAAAAGACAAAAAAAAAAAAAAAAAAAAAAAAAAAAAAAAAAAGTGATCAGTTATTATATTAAAATGAAATTAAATATTTATGTAATGAAACTTAACATTTTTTAGTAAATACATTTGAGTGTTTGTGTCAAGAAATATAAAAACCAATTTAAAGGAGAGAGAAAAGATTCAATAAGACCAGGCATGGTGATGCATGCCTGTAATCGTAGCATTCAGAAGGCTGAGACAGGAGGATTGCCACAATTTCAAGACCAGTCTGAATTATACAGTGAGACTGTGTGTCTCAAAGCATACAAACAAACAACTGAATTCAGCAAGTAGAAATAGGAGTGATAGGAAGATATTTCATATGATAGGAATACTATGAGCATGGCAAAGATGTGACAAAATATTGTACATACTCAGAAAAGACTTGGTAGTTGAGTTCCCAAAGTATATGATATGTGAATACTTAGTTGTTGGAAATAGCAAAACCAAACTATTACCAAGTTTAGAAGGAATTTGAGTTTCAAATTCCTCAATACTTCAGTTCTCTTCTTTGGACTGAAGTAATACCATTTCAACAGAGGCATTCGACAGTGATTTTAATTAAACCACATTGATTTGGCAGCAGATCTTATTAGAAAGGTGACATGTTTTCCAGGTGGAGTAGTATGCACCTGAAATCCCTGCAAGTCTGAGCAAGGAGGATTGCAAGTTTGAGCCCATCCTGGAAAACTTAGCAAGACTCTCTCTCAAAATAGAATAATAATTGTTATTATTATTTTATTGTTATTACTATTGTTATAAAAAGGTCTGAGGATATAACTGATGCTAAAGGCCTTGAGTTCATTCCCCATCTCAATATAAATGGAAAAAAAAGGAAAGAAAAGAGTAAAATATTGGTTTGATTTATTCTTTCCAAGAACCAGCTCTTCAATTTGATTCTTTGTATTGTTTCCTTAGTATCCATTGCATTAATTTCTGTTATAATCTTTATAATTTCCTGCCTTTTTTGAACTTTGGGTTTGACTTGCTCTTTTTCTAGAAGCTTGAGGTGCAGCATAAGATTGGTTATTTGGGAAAAAAAAAAAAGATTGGTTATTTGAGCTCGTTCTGTTTTCCTGATGTGAGAATTTACCACTGTAAATTTTCCTTTTAAGACAGCTTTCATTATGTCCCACAGGTTCCAGTAAGTTTTATATGCATTTTTGTTGGGTTGTAAATATTGTTTAATTTCTTCTTCAATTTCATCTGTGACTTATTGACTGTTCAGGAGGGTGTTGTTTAATTTCCATGAGTTTGTGGAGTTTTTGTGATTTCTTTTGTCGATAATTTCCAGTATCATTGCACTGTGCTCAGATAATATGCAAGGGATAGTTTCATTTCCTTTGTTAGTATATGGTCTGTTTTGGAGAACATGCTGTGCACAGCTGAGAAGAATGTATATTCTGATGTTGTTGGGTAGGACACTGTGTAAAAGTCTACTAAGTCCATTCACAAGTTTAATTCAGTTCTGGGGTTTTTTGGGTTTTTTGTGGGGTGTTTTTGTTTTTTTGTTTTGTGTGTGTGTGTGTTTTTTTTAAATTATTTTTTTGCCTAGTTAATCTGTCTCTTTGTGACAGTGGGGTGTTAAAGTCCTCCATTACAATTGTGTTATTGCTCACTTGATTTTTCATGTCTGTTAAAATTTGTCATATACAGTTGGCTATTCCTACACTGGGTGTATACACATTTATGATAGTTATCTCTTCCTTTTGTAGTTTTCCCCCAACAAGTATGTAGTGACCTTCTTTACTTCTTTTGATCATTCTTGGTTTGGAGTTCATTTTGTCAGCAACCAGAATAGCTACCCCTACTTTTTTCTGGTTTCCTGTCACCTAGAGTATTGTTTTCCATCCTTTGACTTTTAGTCTGTGAATTTCCTTTTGAGTTGTATGTTTCTTGTATGCACCATAATGTTTTGTTTCTTTTCTTTTATTTTTAAGTAGAAAGTATTTATTGAGGGAAAGATAGATTCTAAGAAAAACAGAAGTGCCCAGAAAGTAGGTTGGCTAAGAGCCCACTTCTCCTAGATTTTGCTTCTTGGTCCACTCTACCGGTTTGCTTCGTTTGATTGGTAAGTTGTGGTGATTTACATTGATGGTTATAACTAATACTGGTTTATCTTTGTCATGCTATTCTCATGTTGTAGATTCCCTACTTTTTTTGTAGGTTCCCCTGTGTTTAATTGCATGCTCTTCTTGGTGCTTCCTTTCTATTGTTGTTCTTCTTGAACTTGTCATTTTTATCTCTAGAATATCTGTCAGTACTCTTTGTAAGACTGGTTTGGTGGTCATGAACTTCTTCAGTTGTTTTTTGTCATGGTAGTATCGTATTTCTTCATTAATTTTGGTAGGTAATTTTGCAGGATACATCAGTCTTTGTTAGAAGTTTTCTTCGGGACCTGAAATATTTCATTCTGAGCTCTTTTTTTAAAATATATTTTTACAGGATCTCACTATGCAGCTTGGACTCATAATGGTCTTGCTGTTTTCAGCCTCCCCAGAATTGGGGTTAGAGGCTTGCAGCAGCCTGCGCCCAAACCCAGTCACTAGCTGAGAGTGTCCAGGGGTGGGGCCAGCGAAGCATGAGTACCAGGGAGTATAAACCCTGGTCCCTGCGTTTGCCTAAGCAGATGTTTAGGCAAGCTCAGCAAGGCTCCCATGAGCTGTCTTGCTGGCCCCTGAGTTCTTGATTTGATTGTTTTGTGTTGAGAAATCTGTCATGATTCTCATGGGCTTTCAATTATAGGTGATCTGTTTCTTTTCTCTTAACAACTTAAAAAAAAAAAAAAAAACAACTTTTAATATTCTTTTGCTGAATTTGTGGCGCGCGCGCGTGTGTGTGTGTCTGTGTGTGTGTGAGAGTCTGTCTGTCTGTCTCAGCCTATCGTAGAGACAGGGCTGGCACAGTATGTGATACTGGGGATAGAATAGTGGTCCCTGTGCTTGTCTAAGCTTGCATAAGCAGGCAGCTGAACTATCTTTAGACCGCTGAGCTATCTTGCTGTCTCCATGTGAGATCTTGATTATTGTGTATCTGGGTATAGATTTATTTTGGTTATTGATAATTGGAATTCTCTGTGCATCCCTTACTGTATGTCAGATTCTTCTCCCATGTTTGGGAAATTTTCTGCTACTCCTACTACAAATAATCTGTTTATGTCATTTGTGTTGACTCCTCTTGTTCTGTTGACATCTATCTTATTTTGTTTTTCTTTGCATCATCTTGCAGCTTTTGGATTGTTATTTCCCAGCTCCTTATTTTTAAGAGATCTTTCCTTTTGCAGTTGCTAGCTGCAGTGCTGTCCTCAACTGAAAGTCTTATTTTCAGTTTCATTCAAGCATTTTTAGCAGTTTTCAGCAGAGTTAATTTCCTAGATATCTGTTTGACTGTTTTTCATGTATTCTAATTCTTTCCTATGTTGTTCATTCAGTGTTTCCATCATTTTTGTAGTCTCCTATATTTTTTTAACCTATGTCTTCTTTAGGTGCACTGAGCATTTCTTTCATGATTGCTGTCATATCTTTTTTTATCTGAGAGATTATTTGTGATTTGATTTCTTCTATAGCCTGGAGTTGTTTCTTTACTTCAGTTGCTATTATTTCAGAAATTTCAGATATGTGACTTTGCAAGTTCTTCTATGTCCTTCTTTACTAGATTTGGTCCGAGTGGACTGGAGGTCTGAGATTGCATTTTTGCTCCTTATTTTTACAGTTTCCCTGGGTCCAGTGGCAGCCAGTGGTGGGGGTGGAGGGGCTTACAGCAAGGCTCCCACAATAGTGTAGGTCAGGGTAGACTTATCAAGACTCCTTAAGCTGTCCTGGGCTTAGTGTGTCTTCCTTGATGGTGTATGAGGGTGGGGGTAGATGGGTCACAGCTCAGCAAGGTTCCTGTGAAGGTGAGATGGGGTGGGGCATGAGTCACCAAGGTTCTCAAAGTTGTCTGGGGCTCAGTGTGGCTTTCTCAGTGATGGGTAGAGGGAGGTGGGGAGCTGAAATTCCACAAGGCTGTCCTTATGGTGGGAAAGCATTGATTTTGAGCAGTGTTTGCTTATGCAATCCACTAATTATTGTGATTGTTTTTTCATTTCATCATGGTATTATTTTTATAGCTTCATATGTAGAAATGAGTATCTCAAAATTATTTCTATATCCATGTAGCAGAACCTACTTCTAAAATAGTGTTAGAAAATCACCTTTGTCTATATGTAAAAGTTAGTTGTAATGAACTTAAAATCTCTATATCCCTCTGCATATCGTAGGTATTCAATTTTTTCCAGATTTACATTGCGTGGATAATAGATAGCAAATGGGTGGGTGTATTGTTGGTAAAACTAATTGTTTTAATTTGAAGTAACTTATGACAGTGTTTTTAAAAGACTCTTAAAATTCATCTTTTGAAGATTACTGTAAGAGAATAACACCAGTTCACTAATTTTATAAGCCAGTGTGTTTGTGTTTTCTACTAACTGAGGGTGTTTCTTCCTCTCCTGTCTTACATGAGTTTAGCTGCTGGTTTCCAATTGAGCTGATGTGCAGTAGGGTCCTGAGATGTCATACTATGAAGTCACAGCTTTGTGGACATAGACTGCTGTGTTCCCTACAGCATACCAGAAGGCTTTTCTAATGAATAATCACAGAGTTTGGTGAAGTGAAGTGCATTTCACTTAGGTTTCATTTTTCTTGTCCTGTATTCATCTTTTTCCTAAAAGTGGAGACAGACGACAACTGGACAATAATGAGAGATGATGTAGTGTTCTGTCACTTGTCATTAGTTCTTTGCTTCTCAACTGAGTTTACTCTTGGAAAAATAAAACTTTCTAAGCAATGTATTTTAAGAGAAAAGTTTTCCTTGATAGCATAATACTTATTTTAGAAAAAAAATAATATATATGTATGTTTTTTAACAGGGTATCCAGAAGTTAGCTAGCCAATACCTGAAGAGAGATTGGCCCGGAATAAAATCTGATGATCGGAATGATTACAGGTAAGTTACCAAGTGATTATTTTGCTTATTTTCTTTTAAAAGTGCCCCTCTAAGAGCTATCTCACACAGAGAATGTAACACTGTAATGTTTAAAAGAATTGTTTCTTTGCCCTGCTGTGTTTTTAAACATAATCTCAAAATTATGAACAATTTTATATTCCATGACATGTACATACTCTGTGAACTATGTCATTTTCATATATCCTAAGCCAAGGTTATATATCATTTAGTTAATATTCACATATGGAATTTAAACATAGTAGATGTCAATGGAACATTTTCTCAGTGACCAATGATAAAATACATTATTACCACAATAGTGAAACAAAATTATAGTGAACTATCATGATTGATGATTCTTTACTTCTGAAATAAATTCTAAATTTGGTAGGACAAGATTTGTAAGACTAAGGAAAAAGTTTCTATTATGGTTTATGTCTAGTTGTCCCCCCAAAGCCTCATGGAATCATTGGGCAGGGACTTCTAGAGTTTGAGACTTGATCCATGATCCCTGGGATTATGGGTTTTAGTACTGATGGGATTATGGGTGGAAGTGCTTCTGGGATTATAGGTGTAGCCTAGGGCGGGAGCTAAGGCGGAGCGCCTGAATGTAATATAAAGAGAGACAGACTGGAGCTCGAGCTGTTGCTGCTGCTCTGCTGCCGTGTTGGTTGGCTACCTCTGCCGCCATTTTGTTGCTGTTCCGCCGCCATGAACTGGATGCTCTCTGCTCTGTTCCACTCAGCCTTGGGCCAGCCAAATATGGACTGAAACCTCCACGAACTGTGAGCTAAATAAACCTTTCCTTCCTTCATTTTGAGTGTTGGGTATTTGTCCCAGCAACGAGCAAAAAGTAACTAATACAGTTTCTAAATAAATAGATCTTACTGAAAAAGAGCTTCTTTTATAATATCACACTTATTGTAGAAATAAAAATTGGGTGTCCAGAAGTTAGCTGCTTATATCTCATATACAAATATTAAACAAGTTAGACAACAATAAAATATGAGTTATACCCCAAGTGACCTACTTACGATTATTTCTAATTTTGTTTAAAATTGAATGTCTTTTGATTAAAGCACCTGCTTAGGCAGACTCAGGGACCAGGATTTGACCCCAGATATGCCTTGCTGGCCCCACCTCCAGGAAGCACTCAAACTGTGATTGAGACTGAGCGTGGTGGCACCCACCTGTAATCCCAGCACTTGGGAGGTTGAAAACAGGAGGATCACTATGAGTCAATCTGTGTATTGAGACCTTGTAAGACCCTGTACTAAATAGATTAAAAAAGTAAAATAAAATAAAATCGAATATCTTTATTGGAGTTTGGAAGCATTTATTGTATTTTGTGCTGAGAGCTGTCCTTCATGTTAGAGGACCCAGAAATTAGCAGTGTGGTTTCAATTAAGATTAAAACCTATAAAATAATAAGTGAAGTGCAGGGTGTTATGGTTTGTATCTAGTTGTCCTCCCAAAGCCTCATGTCAGTCATGGGGCTGTCAAGCATGCAGCTCAAAGGGTGGGGCCAGAGGATCAGGGCGGGGCTTGAGAGGTGGGGCCAGAGAGACTAGAACTGTTAAACTGACAGCATGTGGCCCCCATCCTGGCAACCTGTCTTGGAGGTATGGAGTGGATCATCCTGGATCTGGAGGCACAATGTCTCTAGGTCTTGCTGTGTAATTCAGGCTACTTTAAACTATGAAACCTCCAGTAATGGGGAGCTAAATAAACCTTTCCTTCCCTAAGCATGTGTGTTGGGTATTTATCCCAGCAAGGACAGAAGAGTAACTAAGACACAGGGTAATTAAATCTCAGTATTGAAGTTGATTGTATAGAGTTTGACTGTAAAATCAAGCCTGCTGGATTATCAGAAAAGACTGACATCATTAGAGAATTTCTTAAGACTGTGACAAAGCTGCTAGAAAACTAAAGAAAGAAGATGCTTCTTTCAGGAGTTTGTAGGAGATAACCACTGTAAATAATTGCAATGTCAGTAGTAGAAGTGTATCCAGACCTAGGCTTGTAGAACTTAGTCTTTCTTAAGGAATGTACAAGAGTTTTCCAGGCAGCTATCTTGGGAAAAGGAACTTTAAGCACAGTTCACATCTTGAAGTCATGGATCATGATAAAATATGGCTGGTATAAAGTATGTGGGTTGGAGGGTACATAGAGTAGTGAATGTAGAGAATGCATAGACAAGCATCATAAAAGACTTTATATATCATACTATAGTGTTTACACTTGGAAAATAATGGATTAATGTATTATGAAGAATTTCCAAGAGGAATGGTAGCATCCATTACCTATAATGACAGCCTGAACATAGATTAGAATCATGTGAAGAATTCAGGAAGGTTAAAATTTTAGGAATTTAGTCTTTCATCATCTTATTTGAATCATTACAGAAAAAACAAGGTATAGAGAGATATAAGAGAAATTTAGGAAATTGAAGCTAGAAGGCCTAAGCTAATTTGGCAGCATGTTTTTTCTTTAGTTTATTGAGTTTGTTCTGAGATAAACTAGTAAATGGTTTTCTTTGTAGCTAAAGTAGCTCTTGAGGGGCCAGGGAGATAGTTTTGAGGCACAAGTGCCTGCCTGGCAAGTACAAGGTTTTGAGTTTGAACCCCAGTCCCGCAAAAAAAAAAAGAAAAGAAAAACAGTAGCTCTTGGCAATAGAAAGTGCTTGATAAATATTTACTGATTGAATCAGTGAAGTAGGAGGAAAAAAGGAAGAATTACACAATGATTCTTAGGTATTTTTTAATTTAGCCAGATGAGAAAATGGTGGCACCATTCTGGTAAACGACAATGGAAAGATCACACTTACATTGCGAGAATGCAGGAGGCTGAGGAGGAAGATCACCTTGAATTCAACCCAGCCTTGGCTACATAGTGAGTTCAAGGTCAGCCTGAACTGCATAGCAAGACCCTATCTCAAAAAAGAAAAAAAAAAGTAATGATGAGATTGTCAGTTCCCTTTTTTGTTGTTGTTGTCATCATTTATTCAGTTTGTTTTTAGTAAGTTAAATTGCTTGTGAAATTTTTAAATTGGGTATTTTTATTGTTAGGTTAATCCAAGTAATATACTTTTTTATGTATTTACTACTCGGTCTCACTATGCAGCTTGGACTCGTAGTGATCCTCCTGTTTTTAGCCTCCTCAACACTGAGATTACAGGCATGTACCAACATGCCCAGTCTCAGTGGTCCAGTGCACCTGGGAACAGGACTAGAGCAGCATGTGGTGCCAGGGATCAAACTCTGGTCCCTGCACTAGCCTAAGCAGGGACTTAGTCTGCTGAGCTATCTTGCTGGCCCTGTATCATGCTTTTCATTAAGTAGGTAAATAACATAGAAGAACATAAAGTATATAAAATCCAGCTTCATCCACCTTAAAAAGCTTCTTTCATTGTGCCCCTTGGAGTGGTTGCTATAAAAACCATGTGGTTTTTTTCTTTGACATTTTTCCTGTGTGATTCATTCGTCTTGCTTTTTTTTTTTTTTTTTTTTTTTTTTAGCAGAACTGGAATTACTCTATACAAATGTTTCTATAAACTGCTTCCCTGTGCTGTGGAGAAAATAGACAACCTTTCATGGCAATGTATTTGTTCTTTTTAATGGCTGTTTTAGAGTCATAATATGGATGAACTATAGTTTTATTAGCCATTTCCTTATTGATATTTTATCTGGTGCTACTGCATATAATGCTACAATAAATAATTTATGTATGCATGTATGCAGTGGAGGTATATATATATATATATATATATATATATATATATATCTGTAAGGTAAATTCTTAGGGAAAATGCAGGGTAAAGGGTTTACATATTGAATATATATATATATATATAATTTTTTGGACAGCATCATTCAGAGCAAAAATATCTAATCAAAGGTTATATTGAGGCTCGGCAGGATGGCTTGGTGGTCTAAAGCGCCTGCTTAGGAAAGCTTAGGTGGCTGCAAGGACCACGGTTCAATCCCGGGCACCACATGCTGCGCCAGCCCTGCCCTCAGGGCAGGCTGAGCCGGCCATAAAAACAAATAAAAACAAACAAACAAACAAAAAGGTTATATTGGTATAGGGGAATGAAACTCATAACTTGAAAGGTACCTGGGACGATTTTGTGTCCTCTAAAACCAAAGAATTAATTTTGGGAACAAACAGAGGTTAGCATAATATTTACTGGGGAAAGAGAGAAGGAGAGAAGCAGGGCTCAAGCGGGTTGTCCCCCTATATTGAAAATATTGATATTGGAGTTTATCCTTTATAAGCTTTATATCACTGTAGTTTACGTTTTATCTAACATAATTTAAATTTACTTCTTTGTCTCTCTCTTTGCCCCTTCCTTCTTTCCTACCTCTGTCTCTGTCTGTTTCTGTCTGTCACCCTGTCTCTGTCTTTCTCTCTCATCAACAGTGAATATGATCAATATTTTAAAGGCTTTATCTCATGATACATGCATCATTTAATGCCATAAAATCCCTTCCATTTCTGGAAACTTGACTTCTGCAACCATAGTTTTTCATGAGCCTGTTTATTTGTTTTTTTGTTTTTCAATCTTTCTAAATGTTTCTCAAAATTCTCTTGGCTCTCCAATGACTTTTCTCAGTAACCTAATCTATATTCCTGGCTTTTCTATTGTCTATAAGCTGGCAGTAATCTTATTTTTATTATTAACTTTCAATTTGCAAAAGAGTCAGCTCTGTACATTTTCACCTTTCTATATCTCACCTTCTTCTATCTAGAATAAGCCTCAAGTCATCTCTTTATCTTTCTTTTTCAGTTCCATTTGTTACACTGTAACAAACTGTCTTCATTTTTTATCATAGATATCATTATGGATTTGTAAAATTGGTCTGTTACCACTCCCCTGCTTAAAAGTCTTCTTTTGTTTATCTTTGCCAAGAGGATGAAACTTAATTTCTTTTTATTATATTTAAGGCTGTGAAAAAACATGGTTTCATATTACCTGCCTCTCCTAATCTCTGTCCATTTGTCCTTGTCCCCCAATCATTGGGTGCCTCAGCTTCAGTCCTTACATGGACTTTTGCTCCTGTAACACTCTGAATTTTTTTCAAAAAGACAGTATATATCTGTGCCTAAATAAATGAATATTCTCATCTTAACTGTTTAATTTGTTCTCTTACAGAAATTAATTTGTAAGACTCCTTGGTTGAAAAGTCTAATTTTTCAACCTTTTAAAATTTTGGCTAGGTGCTGGAGGGTTGAGAATGTAAGTTAACAGACCGACAATTGGAGAAAAAGAAGGGCTATAAGGATAGCCAATATTTTGGCCCTAGCCCTTCAAGGTCAATAAAGACCCAGGATATAAGAGAACCTGTGCTGTAATATCCTATAACTCAGAGGTGTCCCAAATTTCCTGGTCAAGGAGATTATGGGACCT
>PVJA010055088.1:0-11318 GCA_004027025.1 Myocastor coypus | reverse complement strand
TTTTTTTTTTTTTTTTTTTGAGTGTGAGGATTGAACCTTGGACCTTTGCACTGAGTTATATCCCTAGCATCTTAGTCACTTCCTTGTTGCTAGGATATAATACCTCACACCCACCACTTCATAGGTTTGTTTTGGTTCATGTGTTTGTTTTGGTTAATATCCCTAGTTGCCTGGCTCCAAGGCAAAAAGGCTTGGTGGAGGAAAGCTACTCACATCAAGGTTACCAGAAATTTAAGAAAAAGGAAGTAGCTGGAGTGGGAGCGAGGCAATTCCAGATCACAGCCCTAGTTACACACCTCTAAACAGGCCCCACCTCCTAACAGCAAGTCAGCTGTAGCACCCTCACAATTCAGTCACCTTCAAGGCCCCACCTATTAGCATATGAGGCTCTTGGGAGATAGTTGCTATACACAATAGCATTCTGTCCCTCCTCCCACAAGACTCATGCACATCTCATTATGTAAAATGTATCTATTTAGCCCACCTCTAAGAGTCACCAAGATCTTAATCATTTCAGCAGTGCTTAAAAGTCCAAGTCCAAAGTCTCTCTCTAAGAACTGAAACTTTGGGACTGGAAAGATAGCTCAATAGAATAAGTGCTTGCCTGAGTTCAATCCCTGGTTCCGCAAAAGAAAAAAAGAATTGAGAATCTTAGTTGTGAGCCCCCATAAAAATCAAAAAGCTAGCTATGTGTGATGGTACATCTATAATCCCAGCACTGGAGAGGCTGAGGCAGGAAGATTGCTGTAAGTTCAAAGCCACCATGGTCTGCACAGGAAGTTCAAGACCAGCCTGGGCCGCCAGGGTGTGGTGTAGCGGGGATAGGTTGGGCTTGGTGTGTCAGAGGCTCTCGTTCAATCCCCAGCACTGTAAGAAAAGTGAAAAGAAAAATAAAATTCTGGGGGCCAGGCGGGATGGCTCAGTGGTCTAAAGCCCCTGCTTGGGAAAGTTTAGGCAGCTTCAGGGACCGCGGTTCAATCCCCGGCACCACATGCTGTGCCAGCCCTGCCCTAGGGGAGGGCTGAGCTGGCCATAAAAATGAGTGAATAACAAACACATAAAGATTCTGAAGCAAGAAAAAAATAAATAAATAAAATTAAAAAAAAAAAAAAAAAAGACCAGCCTGGACTGAATAGTGAGATCCTCTCTCAAAAAATAAAACAAGGCTCAGTGAGATAGCTCAGTAGTCTATTATTTTCTTTTTTGTGGGACTGGGTTCAAATTCACGACCTTGTACTTGCCAAGCAGGCACTTGTGCCACGGAGCTATCTCCCCAGCCCCCACACTCAGCAGCCTAAAGCATCTGCTTAGGCAAGCTTAGGCAAGTGCAGGGACTGAAGTTCGATCCCTCCCTGTACCACATGCCTCACCAGCCCCGCCCTCTGAGTGAACTGAGCTGGGCAAAACAAAACAAAACAAACAAAAATAATCAAAAAGTTAGGGTGGGCTTATAGTTCAGCATAAGGTTCTGAGTTCAATTCCTCATACATAACAAAAGTTACAAACTGACAGGGGACACCCACTCAGGACCCCCCTCCTGTCCCTCAAATATGTTCTGTTCATTAAAATAAATAAATAAATAAAAGTGCTTGATGGTAAATAGTAGAATTTCCTGAGGACGAAAATAAAATAAAATAAGCACCTGTTTGGCAAGCTCAGAGACCAGGGTTCGATCCTTGGTCCCGCATGCCGTGCTGGCCCCACCCCACCCACCCCACCCCTCCACCCCTCTCCAGATCCACTGAGCCAGTGACCAAGTCTGGGCATGGTTGTTCATGCCTATAATCCCAGCCCTGGGGAGGCTGAAAACAGGAGAAAATGGAAAAAAAAAATGTTTTTTCTCACTGAGGGTAAAATTACTGTGATGAGAGCTTACTTTTCTAATTAGTTTTCTGATTAATTAATTTATTTATTAATTTTTGTATTTAGTACAGGATCTACAGGGTCTCACTATGTAGATCAAACTCACAGTGATCCTCCTGGTTTTCATTCTCCCAAGTGCTGGGATTACAGGTACATACCGCCATGCCCAGTTTCAATCACGGCCCAGTCTTTTTTTTTTTTTTTTTTTTTTTTTTTTTTTTTTTTTTTTTTTTTTTTTTTTTATTGTTTAAATTTAACATGAGGGGCTGGGGAGATAGCTCAAGAGAATAAATGTTTGCCTGTCAAGTGCAAATTCCTGAGTTCAATTCCCAGTCCCACCAAAAATAAATAAATAAATAAAAAAGTAAATAATAAAAAAAAAATAAAAATGAGTGAATAAACAAACAAAGCTTCTGAAACAAGAAAAATAAATAAATAAATAAAAATAAAATTTAAAAAAAAAAGTAAATAAATTTAACACGAGTTATATTACATATTTTCATCATCAGATCAGTTTAGATTAATACATATAGGTATATAAGCTTGATCAAACAATTAAATATTAACCCTTCTAAATCAACATTATTTTTTTTTCTTTTCCCCTTTCTTTTCTTTGAAAGTTGACAGATTGCATATTGTCCTCACAATCGTTCTACAGAGTACAGTGTGTGGGCATGACCCACCTCCCTATTGATGTTGCTTAGAAAAAAAAAAGGAAAAGAATATACTTCTCTTTGGACTAAGAGGAAGCAGGTACATATACAGTCAAATGTTCTGCAATTGCAGTGGGCCACCAGTGAAGCTTGTGATGTTGGAGGCTATTGAACGGCCCAGTCTTAATGGCCATCTCAGGGCACCACACAGGGCTGGGGCCAGCATGGGAGAGGCAGGGGGAGGCTGGACCCTGGCTGCTGTGCTCTGCCCTAGCAAGCAATTTAGTTCGCTGAGCTATCTGGCTGGCTTTCTGGTTTGTTTTATTTTTTATTTTTTATTTTTTTTGAGACAGGGTCTCGCTGTGCAGTTCAGGCTGGTTTTGAGCTCACTTTTGTAGCCCAGGCTGGTCTCGAACTCGCACCAATCCTCCTGCCTCAGCCTCCCGAGTGCTGGGATTACAGGCATTAGCCACCACGCCCGGCTCTGGTTTGTTTTAGATTGTGCTACATAATCACAAATCTATCTCGGATAGTTGAAGGTGGAAAACTACTGGTTACCGCATGCATAACACAAAGCAGTCCTAAGGGGAGAATTTACAACAGTGAATACCCATATCAGAAAAACATGGCATGCACCTATAATCCCAGCTCTTGGGAGGCTGTAAACCGGCAGATCACTATGAGTCCAATCGAGTAGTGAGACCCAGAACACCCTGTAGACCCTTCCTAAAATACAAAAAAAAAAAAAAAAAAACAAAGCAGGCCACGATTATAGCTCACCAGCCTAAGTACCTGCTTGGCAAATGCAAGGTTCTAAGTTCAATCCTTGGTTACCGTGGGGGGAGGAGGAAAAGAGAGCAATCTCCAATTTTCCAATGAATAACTTAAGGTTAAATTTCAAATTTCTAGCCAGGCATGGTGGCTCACGCCTGTAATGCCAGCACTCGGGAGGCTAAGGCAGGAGGACTGGTGCGAGTTCGAGACCAGCCTGGGCTACAAAAGTGAGCTCAAGGACAGCCTCAACTGCATAACAAGACCCTGTCTCAAAAAGACAAAAAAATTTTTTTTTCAAATTTCTGGAAAAAGAAACCAAATCAAGCCCAAAGCTTATGCAAGGGAGAAAATTATTATAAAGATCAGAGCAGAAATTAATGCATTGGAGACTAAAAAACAATACAATACAAAGAATCAATGACTGTAACAGTTAGCTCTTTCAAAGAGTAAATAACATTGACAAATCCTTAGTCAACTTCATCAAAAAGGGAAAGAAGCCAGGCATGGTGGCGCATGCCTGTAGTCCCTGCACTTGGGAGGGTGAGGCAGGAGGATCAGTGTGAGTTTGAGACCAGCCTGGGCTAAAAAAGTGAGCTCAAGGCCAGTCTGAACTGCCTACTCAAACCCTGTCTCAAAAAGACCAAAAAAAAAAAAAAAGGGAAAGAAATACTCAAATCTGAGAACAAACAGGCCTTACTACCTGTCCAGTGTGCTCTGTATCCAGCCTAGGATCGGCAGAAGGGTTCAAAACCAGTATGTAGGGGTTGGGCCACTGTTATGGTTTATGTCTAGTTGTCCCCCCAGAGCCTCATGGAGTCATTGGGCGGGGACTTCTAGAGTTTGAGACTTGATCCATGATCCCTGGGATTATAGGTTTTAGTACTGATGGGATTATGGGTGGAAGTACTTCTGGGATTATGGGTATAGTTTAGGGCTGGAGCTAAGGCGGAGAGCCTGAATGTAATATAAAGAGAGACAGAGAGACAGACTGGAGCTCTAGCTGTTGCTGTTGCTCTGCTGCCGTGTTGGTTGGCTACCTCTGCCGCCATTTTGTTGCTGTTCCGCCGCCATGAACTGGATGCTCTCTGCTCTGTTCCACTTAGCCTTGGGCCAGCCGAATATGGACTGAAACCTCCACAAACTGTGAGCTAAATAAACCTTTCCTTCCTTCATTTTGAGTGTTGGGTATTTGTTCCAGCAACGAGCAAAAAGTAACTAATACAGCCACACAGACCATGAGGTCAGCAAGGAGCAAAGCCCTGCAGAGGCCTACCCAAGCTATCCAGCTGTGACACTTGTACCTGCGACATAGCTATCATCTGGCTCATCACCACCTAAATCAGCTTGGCACAAAGAAGTTTTTTTTTTTTTTTTTTTTTTTGGCAGGACTAGGGTTTGAACTCACAACCTTGCACTTGCCAAGCAGGCACTTGTGCCACAGAGCTATCTCCCCAGCCAGCCCCTGAAAAGTATTTCTTGTTGTCTTTTTTTTTTTTTTTTTTGTCTTTTTGAGATAGGGTCTCACTATACAGTTCTGGCTGGCCTTGAACTCACTTTTGTAGCCCAGGCTGGTCTCGAACTTGCACCAATCCTCCTGCCTCAGCCTCCCAAGTGCTGGGATTACAGGTGTGTGCCACCACACCTGGCCTGAGAAGTATTTCTTGGGGTCACATTCATATACCAATTTTAGGAAGGCTTGGGCCCTCTGAAACTGAGATTCTGTACACAACCCCTCTTAGAAAATTTTCAAAGGGCCAGCAAGATAGCTCAGCAGTCTAAAGTGCCTGCTTAGGCAACCACAGAGACTGCAGTTCAATTCCCAGCACCATATGCTGTGCCAGCCATAACATAAATAAAGTTTTAAAAAGGTGGGGGTGCTGGGGAGATAGCTCTGTGACACCAGTGCCTGGTCCTGAGTTTGAACCCCAGTCCCACAAAACCAAAAACAAAAAAGAACATTTTCAGAAACTTCAGAATACTTTGCCTCAAAAAAAGGCAAAAATAAAGATGGCTCTGGAAATAGAAATATGAAATCAGTGAGTGAGGGAAGCAGTAAGAAATTAAGCTCAGAGAATTCTGAAAAAGGTAGAAGCCAGCAAAGCTGTCCTAAATATGGTGACTCGTGCACATTTGTAGAGACCTCTGTGCACACATAGACTACCTTTGCATGTAAGTTTTACTTCTTCTAATGTCCTTCTTTTCCCTGTCTATTCTGTAAATCATTAACTTCATATAACATAAAAGTTATATAAACCAAAGTAATTTCCTTCCTAAGCTTAAGTGATTCTCTAAATATTCAGCAAATACTAAAAATCCTCCTGATCGGTAATACTTAGCACTGATACATAAAAAACAAATTAAGCCAGGTGTGGTGGCACATGCCTGTAATCCCAGCACTTAGGAGGCTGAGGCAGGAGGATTGGTCCAAGTTGGAGATCAGCCTGGGCTAGAAAAGTGAACTCAAGGCCAGCCTGAACTGCATAGCGAGACACTGTCTCAAAAAGATGAGAGAGACAGAGAGAGAGATATAGAGAAAGAAAAAGAGACACACAGAAAGAAAAAGAAAGAAAGAAAGAAAGAAAGAAGAAGGAAAGAAAGAAAGAAAGAAAAATGTGCTTCTTTTAAAAATAAAGGACTTGGGGCCTGGCGGGATGGCTCAGTGGTCTAAAGCGCCTGCTTGGGATAGCTTGGGTGGCTTCAGGGACCACAGTTCGATTCCCCGGCACCACATGCTGCCCCAGCCCTGCCCTCGGGGTGGGCTAAGCCGGCCATAAAAATGAGTGAATAAACAAATAAAGGTTCTGAAACAAGAAAAAAATAAATAAAAAATAATTTAAAAAATAAATAAATAAATAAAAATAAAAATAAAGGACTCGTAGCCGGGCGTGGTGGCTCACGCCTGTAATCCCAGCACTCGGGAGGCTGAGGCAGGAGGATTGGTGCGAGTTCGAGACCAGCCTGGGCTACAAAAGTGAGCTCAGGACCAGCCTCAACTGCATAGCGAGACCCTGTCTCAAAAAGACAAAAAAAAATAAAAAATAAAAAATAAAAAAATAAAGGACTCAAATCCACACAATTAGGAATGAAAAGTGTGAAATCAAAATGGATCCTGCAGAAAACCATAAGACCATTTATACCTACTTTGAGAACTTGGTTTTTTGTTTTTGTTCTTTTGGCCTTTTTGAGACAAGATTTCACTATGCAATTCAGGCTGTCCTTGAGCTTGCATTGTAACCCAAGACGATCCTCCTGCCTCAGCATCTTGAGTGCTGGGATTATAGGCATACGCCACCATACTAAAATGAGAACTTGTATTTTATTTTATTTTTTGTCTTTTTGAGACAGGGTCTCGCTATGCAGTTGAGGCTGGTCCTGAGCTCACTTTTGTAGCCCAGGCTGGTCTCAAACTCGCACCAATCCTCCTACCTCAGCCTCCCAAGTGCTGGGATTACAGGAGTGAGCCACCACGTCCGGATGAGAACTTGTATTTTAGCAAGATGGATAATGCACAAGAAATAGACAGATTCCTAGATACATGTTAATTACCAAAGCTAAATAAAGAAAATGTAAACAGCCTAAATACATCAATATGAGTCAGTGAAATCAAGGATGTAATTAAAAACCTACCAACAGGGGCTGGCAGGATGGCTCAGTGGTCTAAAGCACCTGCTTAGGAAAGCTTGGGTGGCTTCAGGGACCACGGTTCGATCCCTGGCACCACATGCTGCGCCAGCCCTGCCCTCGGGGTGAGCTGAGTCGGCCATAAAAATGAGTGAATGGACAAAGGTTCTGAAACAAGAAAAAAATAAATAAATAAAATTTAAAAAAACAAAAACAAAAACAAAAAACCTACCAACAAAGAAAAGTTCAGGCCCTAATTGATTCACCATTGAATTATACAAGAAATTTAGAGAAGACTTAACATTATTATTTCTCAAACTCTTTAATGAAATAGAAAAGAAAGCAATACTCCCAAATTCATTCCTGGAAGCAAGCATTACTTGGATACCAAAACCAGAGAAGGACCCAACTATGAATTAGAATTATGGACTAATCTCCCTAATGAACATAGTTGTAAAAATCTTCAATAATATACTGGCAAGCCGGGCGTGGTGGCTCACGCCTATAATCCCAGCACTCGGGAGGCTGAGGCAGGAGGATTGGTGCGAGTTCGAGACCAGCCTGGGCTACAAAAGTGAGCTCAGGACCAGCCTCAACTGCATAGCGAGACCCTGTCTCAAAAAGACAAAAAAAAAAAGTGAGCTCAAGGCCAGCCTGAACTGCATAGTGAGACCCTGTCTCAAAAAGACTAAATAAATAAATAAATAAATAAATAAAATAATATACTGGCAAACAGAATGCAATACATCATCAAGACTATACATCATAACCATGTTAGATTAATCTCAGGAATGGAGATATGGTTCAACATACATGAATCAATAAATGTAGCTCCAGGCATGATGGTATACACCTGTAATCCCAGTGCTCAGGAGACTAAGGCAGGAAGATAACAGTGAGTTTGAGACCAGCCTGGGCTACAAAGTGAGCACAAGCCCAGCCCAAATGGCATAGAGAGATCCTGTCTCAAAAAGACAAAAATAAAATAAAATTTAAAAAAATCAATAAATGTAATATGTCATATTAACAGAGCCAAGGATAGAAACTATAGGATCATCTCAACAGATGCAAAAAAAAGCTCTTGACAAAGTCCAGCTTCCATTCAGGATTTTATTTTATTTATTATTTATTTGTTGGGACCAGGGAGATAGCTCAGTAGAATAAGAGCATGCCTGGCAAGTGCAAGGTCCTGAGTTCAATCCCTAGTACCACAAAAAAAGAGAGCAATATTATTTATTTGTGATACTGGGGATTGAACTCAGGACCTTGCACTTGCCAGACAAGCACTATTCTAATCAGCTATCTCCCTGGCTGTTCCATTCATGATTTTAAAAGGCCTGCAAAAAATTACAATAGATGGTCTTGTTTTTTTTTGTTTGTTTGTTTTGTTTTGTATTTTTGTCTTTTTGAGACAGGGTCTCACTGTACAGCTCAGGCTGGCCTTGAGCTCAGTTTCTCAGTTTTGTAGCCCAGGCTGGTCTTGAACTCTCACCAATCCTCCCGCCTCAGCCTCCCAAGTGCTGGGATTACAGGCGTGTGCCACCACGCCCGGCTTACAATAGATGGTCTTTATCTCATCCTGATACATCTTCTTTTTCTTTTGTCTTTTTGAGACAGGGTCTCGCTATGCAGTTCAGGCTGGCCTTGAGCTCACTTTTGTAACTCAGGCTGGTCTTGAACTCACACTGATCCTCCTGCCTCAGCCTCCCAAGTGCTGGGATTATAGGCATGCACCACCACATCCAGCAATAATTCTGGAATATTTAGCCAGAATAGTTATACCAGAGAAAAAAAGAAATAACAGGAGCCGGGCGTGGTGGCGCACGCCTGTAATCCCAGCACTCGGGAGGCTGGGGCAGGAGGATCGCTGTGAGTTCGAGACCAGCCTGGGCTACAAAAGTGAGCTCAAGGCCAGCCTGAACTGCATAGTGAGACCCTGTCTCAAAAAAAAAGACAAAAAAAAAAAAAAAAAAAAAAAAAAAAAAAAAAAAAAAAAAAAAAAAAAAAAAAAAAAAAAAAAAAAAAAAAAAGAAATAACAAAAGAGAAGAAATTAAATTATAATTTTCAGATGACATCATACTCTGCATAGAAGACCTCCTAAACTTCATTAAAATACTTGTAGTTTGTTTTTTTGGTTTTTTTTTTAGAATTTTTTATTTTATTTCTTGTTTCAGAACTTTTGTTTGTTTATTCATTTTTATGGCCTGCTCAGCCTGCCCTGAGGGCAGGGCCGGCACAGCATGTGGTGCCGGGGATTGAACAGCGGTCCCTGAAGCCGCCCAAGCTTTCTCAAGCAGGCGCTTTTAGACCACTGAGCCATCCTGCCAGGCCCATGTAGTTTGGTTTTTTGTTGTTGTTGTTTTACTATTTTTTTTTTTTTTTTTTTTAGTGGAGCCAGGGATTGAAATTGCCAGGCAAGCACTTATTCTACTGAGCTATTTCTCAGGCTCTAATACTTGTAGATTTAATAAGGAAATGCAGCAGCATATCTGGATTAAAATCAATCCTCAAAAATTAATAGCAGGGGCCCGGCGGGATGGTTCAGTGGTCTAAAGGGCCTGCTTGGGAAAGCTTGGGTGGCTTCAGGGACCGCGGTTCGATCCCCAGCACCAGCACCACAAGCTGCGCCAGCCCTGCCTTCGGGGCGGGCTGAGCCGGCCATAAAAATGAGTGAATAAACAAACAAAGGTTCTGAAACAAGAAAAAAATAAATAAATAAATTGGAAAAAAAATCAATAGCAGCCAGGCATGGTGGCACATGCCTGTAATCCCAGAAATTGGGAGGCTGAAGCAGGAGGATCAGTGTGAGTTCAAGACCAGCCTGGGCTACAAAAGTGAGCTCAAGGCCACCCTGAACTGCATAGTGAGACCCTGTCTCAAAAAGACAAAAAAAAAAAATGTATAATGGATATTGTGAAATAGGAAAAAAATAATAGATGGGGAGGGGAACAAAGGAGAGGAGACAGGAAAAGGAAAGAAAGAAAAAGTATATAAAAGGTTGGCCAAATAGCTCAGCAAATTAAAACAACTTCAAGCAAGCACAGTGGAAGTTCAATCTCTGGCCTGCCGTGCTGCACACTCCAGGGCATGCTGAGAGGGCAATGGAGACTGGGCATGGTGATACTCGCCTGTAATCCCAGCCCTTGGGAGGCTGTAAACAAGAGAATCACTACAAGTCTGATCTATTAGTGAGATCCCAAACACCCTGTAGCTCCTTCCATAATATACAGAAGAAAAAAAGTAAAGAAAAAAGGATCAGGGAGGTAGCTCAGTGGCATAAACACAAGGTCCCAAATTCAATCCATGGAGAGAGAGGAAGGGAAGAGGGAGGGGAGGGGGGGAGGGAGGAGGAGGGAAGAGAGAACACGGAAAGAAAGCTTTAGCAAATGGAAAGGGGAAGTGGGGTTAAAAGGAGAGAGTGATGGGGAAAAATAAGTTATATCACGTACAGGTTAAATTCTCTATGATAAACATAATAATTATGTATGTCTACATGTAACACTAAAGTCTGATTTTTTAAATAAATTAAAATTTTAAGCCAGAAACTTCCTGACTTCCTAAATTGTCCAAGATGGGTTAAAACTTTAAATCTTCCTGCCTCAGCTTGCCAGAGTTTTGTAAGTATAGGTCTGTGCCACCATCCTCTCTTTGTGTTTTGTTATTTGAAGTATTTGGGGACAGAGCTCAGGGGCACTCTGCCGCTGAGCTATATCCCAGCCCTCTTTTTTTTTTTGTTTTTATCTTTTTGAGACAAGGTCTCACTATGCAGTTCAGGCTGGCCTTAAGCTCACTTTTGTAGCTCAGGCTGGTCTCGAACTCACACTGATCCTCCCGCCTCAGCCTCCCGAGTGCTAGGATTACAGGCGTGCGCCACCATGCCCAGCTTAAAGTTTTTTTTTTTTTTTGGGGGGGGGGACCGGGGTTCGAACTCACGACCTTGCATTTGCCCAGCAGGCACTTGTGCCTCGGAGCTATCTCCCCAGCCCCTCCTCTTATTTTGTTTTATTCTGTCTTTTTTGAGGCAGGGTCTTACTATGCAGTTCAGGCTGGCCTTGAGCTCATTTTGTAGCTGGTCTCGAACTTACATCGAGTCTCCTACCTCAGCCTACCAAGTGCTAGATTACAAGCATGTGCCACCATGCCCAGCTTTTTCTTTTTTAATTTAATTTTTTTATGATTTAATATTTTTATTGTATAAATTTAACAATGGTTATATTACATATTTTCATCATCAGATCAGTTTAGATTAATAGATATAGGTATATAAGATTGATCAAACAATTAAACATTAACACATTCAATCAACATTACTTTTTTTTTTTTTTCCCCTTTCTTTTTTTAAAAGTTACACATTGTATATTGTCCTCACAATAGTTCTACAGAGCACAGTGTGTGGGCATGACCCA
>PVJA010055087.1:0-11317 GCA_004027025.1 Myocastor coypus | reverse complement strand
ATATATATATATATATATATATATATATATATATACAAAAGGAAACATTCTTATTGGAAGACATGATCCTTTATATAGCAGACCCAGAAGACTACTGGAAGACTTAGGATATAAAATCAAAACACAAAAATCAATAGCATTCCTGTATACCAATAATAAACCTATCACAAAAGGAAAACAGTACCATTCATAATAGCTTTATGAAAAATTAAATAGCTAGGACTTAACCTAACAAAAGAAGTAAAAAAAAAAAACACCTCATTAATGAAAACTCTAAAAAAAGGAAAAATCATGAAAACACCAGAAAATAGATATCTCCTATTCCTGCATAGGCAGAACCAATACTATCAAAATAGCCATATTTCCAAAACCGCTACAGATTAAGGGAATTTCAAAGTACAAAAACTTTCCTCGCAGTATTAGAGAAAACAATCCCAAAATGCTTACAAACCCAAAAAACTCAGAATAACACAAGCAATTCTGGGTAACACAAGTAAAGCAGGTGGCATCACAATCTCAGATTTCAAGTTACATTACAAAACTATAATGATTCACAGGAAGCAGCATTTCATAGGCACAAAAACAGACGTATTAATAGAACAGAGGAGGCAGGAAGTTCAGACATATGCAGCTGTCTGATCTTAGACCAAGGGCCCCAAAACACACTCTGGAGGACAGATAGCCTCTAAAAAACGGAGCTGAGAAAACACCTACTGATTTAAGAGTAGACCCATCTCTCTCACTATATACTAAACCAAAATCAAAATAGACCAAAAATCCAAATGTTAAAACTCATGATAACACAAGCCTAAGCAAGGACTTTCTGAGTAAGAGCCTAATTGGACAAGAAATAATACCAAAAATCAACAAATGAGGGGCCCGGAAAATCGCTCAATAGAATCCTGAGTTTAATCCCTGGTCCTGCAAAAAACAAACAAACAAACAAACAAACAAAGCAAGAATCAACAAATGAGATAACAAATTAAAAAGCTTCTGGGGCCTGGCAGGATGGCTCAGTGGTCTAAAGTGCCTGCTTAGGAAAGCTTGGGAGGCTTCAGGGACCGCAGTTCAATCCCCAGCACCACAAGCTGCGCCAGCCCTGCCCTCAGGGCAAGCTGAGCTGGCCACAAAAATAAACAAACAAACAAAAGTTCTGAAACAAGAAAAAAGCTTCTAAACAGCAAAGGAATAACCAATAGTATGAAAAGACAACTTATAGGACGGAAAAGTTTTTTTCCAGGTATTCCTCAAACAGGGCTAATATCTAGAACACATAACTGCCAGCCAACAGCTCAGCAGATTAAAGCTCCTGCAAGCAGGTGCAGGGGTAAGGGGTTTGATCCCCAGGCCTGCCCTGTCCGGCCCACCCCACCCCCTAGGGTGTGCTGAGACAGCAATTGAGACTGGGCATGATGGTGTGCACCTGTAATCCCAGCTCTTGGGAAGCTGTAAACAAGGCAGATCGCTACGAGTCTGATCTAGTGGTGAGACCCTGAGCATCCTGCCAGTGGTTCTCAACCTTTCTAATGCCACTACCCTGCAATACAGTTCCTCATGTTGTGGTGACCCCAAACCAAAAAATAACTTTGGTGGCTACTTCAAAACTGTAATTTTGCTACAGTTATGATTCGAAATGGCTTTAGGTGACCCCTGTGTTTTGGTCGTTTGACCCCTGCCGAGGTCACAACCCACAGGTTGAGAACCACTGTGTGTAGACTCTTCCCTAAAATGCAAAAATTATAGAATATATAACAAATTCAAAAAATTAGACCCTCCCTCAAATAAAAGACTCAGTCAAAAACTGGGCAACTAAATGAATGGAGATTTCTCAGGAGAGGAAATACAACAGCTAATAAATACAGGAAAAAATGTTCAGTATCTCTGGCCATTAAAGAAATGCAAAGTGAACAACATGTTAACTTAGAAAGAATGGCTATCATTAAGAAATCAAGTAACAACAAATGGTGGGGGCAGGAGATGCCACAGAAAAATCCTACATTGTTAGTAGGGATATAACTAGTATAACCCTTATGGAAATCCACAAGGAGATTCCTTAGAAAGTAAAAATAAAAACAGAAATTCTACTTGACCTAGCTACTCCCCTTCTATACAGCTTCTTGAAAATGTTAACTATAAATTACATAAACAGGCATTTATAGCCCCACAACTCAAAACAGTTAACTTCTAGAAAGAGCCTATATATCTATCAAATCAATGAATAAAGAAAATGTGGTGTTTATATACAATGGAATACTACTATGCCATAAAAGATAAAGATAAATTGGAGTCATCTGTAGGAAAATGGATTCATCTGGAGACAATAATGTGAAGTGAAATAAATCACAAACAAGCTTAACTATTTCATGGCTTCTCTTATATGTATAAAAGAAAAATAAAAGATAACAAGAAACAGAGGGATCATTTGCAAATGGGAAGGAGACCATGAGACAGAGGGAGAAAGGAGAGAAGGGAATATAAAAATAATTAAAACGTCCCAACTGCCCATGATAAATGAAATTGTTAAGCACTGCAAACATGCCCTAAAATAACCAATTAAAACATTACATTATAGCTTAAAAGGCCAGGGAGATAGCTCCATGGCCACAAGTGCCTAACTGGCAAGTATAAGGTTGTGAGTTCAAACTCTGGTCCCACAAAAAAAAAACATTATAGCTTAAAATTGAAAAAGGTATTGTCCTAGTCTCTCCCAAAGCCAATTTACGCTCATCATTTTCTGGTCAATCCTTCCAAAGATATTTCATGAATACACGAGAGCCACATACTCTCCTCTTTACATAGAAACCTATCAGAGACTACACCACACCTTGCACTGTTTCAATAAATACTTATATCATACCCAATCAGTAATTTCTTCCTTTAAAATTTCATAATATTCCCTCTTGGATAGATATTTTATTTAATTGGATTTCTATAATGAACACTTATTTCCAAGTGTTCCATCATTTACTACTATAAACAATGCTTCAGGGCTGGGGAGACAGCTCAGGGATCTAAGTGCCCACCTGGCAAGGGCCAAGGACCTGAGTTCAATCCCTGGTACTGCATGCCATGCCAGCCCCAGAACTGCAGGTGTGCAGTGCCAGCCCTGAAACCGGGCATGGTGGCATATGCGTATAATCCCAGGGCTAGGTAGGTTGAGACACAAGAATCACTGCAAGTCAAAACCATGTAAATATCCTATACCCCCCCCCTCAAAAAAACCACAAAAACTTCAGAAAGTCTTTACATGCTTCACTTCACAGTCTAAATATCTGCATGTGACATTGTGGAGTCGAGCTGGTCTGTTCATTTATAATCTGATGACTCCTGTGCAGTTGTTCTCCACAAAGACTGCCCCTTTTGCATTTCCACCAGCAATGCAGACTCTCTCACCTCTACTCCTAAATTCTAGGGTTTCTTTCTTATTGATTTGAAAAAATTGCTAGACAATAAGGAAACCTACCCATTGTCTTTGATGAGCTTTAAATTTCTTTGTGTTGTCTTTTGACTTCATTCATGGCAGGTTTTGATATTTAGAAATTTTTTTATGAAGTCTAATTTTATCCATTTTTCTATTCTTTCAGGGTTTGATATTTAAAAGAAACTGCAAATAACTTTGAAATTCTCCCCATTAAAGCATATTTATTTTGTAACTTTGCTTTCCAAATTTAAAATCTGACTACATTTAACATTCTTTCTGGTGGACAAATAAATTGTAAGTCCAACTTTCATTTTTGTTTTTCTGAGATGGCTACCCAATTATAGCAACATATTTACTAAATAAATGCCATTGCCGATTTCAGAGGCCACTTCTAGAACCACTTTCGTGATGGACAAACTTCATGTTTCAGAATCACTTTCCTGTTCTGCTATTTTATTGATGCATATATTCATATATGCACCTTCATCAATATTGTAATTATACAGCACAGTAATCTTCAATATCTTATACAGCTGATTTTATTTTTCATTACTCATTTTTTATAATGTTGCTATTATTATGTGCTCATCCTATATTAAGTTTAACATTAGTTTACCTGGCCAACAAAAAACTCCCAGTGGCATTTTATTTCCACTTTATGGCCAATTTTAGGATGTCATTTACCTTTTTGAAACAACTCTAGTACCTGAAAATTCTGTTCCACTGAATCTGACGGTATACTTTATGTCTTAACTAGGGCATTCATATTTTGTCAGCCTACCTCTTATTTTAAGGCGATGGTCTCCCTCACAAGTTATGGCAGTGTGTCACATTAATTTCTCTCTGCAGCCAGTCCAGCTGGCTGAAGAGGAAGAAATAATAAAGACACTGATGACTTCTTGCCTGAACAGTGTGGCAGACAGTGACACCATCCGTGGAGTTGGGAAGCAAGAAGGAAGGCACAGTTCGGAAGGGAAGCGGTGAGGTTTGGGGTGCGAGCACTGCGAGGGTGTGTGATGGGCAAGCTTAGGCAGGTCACCATCTGAACCTGGCGCAGGACATTCAATAGCAAATGGTAACAGGAAAGGGCCTAGAAAAGTGGACACAAGAGGTAGAGGCCAGGACTGGATCCAGCACAGTGCACATATGTATGAGCGTGAAGGCTGAGGCAGCAGGACTCAGTGCAAGCCTAGTATGGGCAGTACAGCAAGAGCTGCCTCAAAATAAGGCTGCAGGGGTACAGCTGCATGTGATACACTGGGTCCCATCACCAGGAGGAGGGAGAGGAGCAAGGAGAGCAGCAGGATCGCTGAGCTGCCCTCTCATCCCACAGAGGGCTTTTTATTTAAGGTCCTACACGATTTTGTCATATATAAATGCATTTATGCACAACAGCAGAAAGGAAAAGAATTATGTTCTCAATAATATCCTATAATATAAAAAACAAATTGGAATCGCTGCTCAATTCAGTGGTGACACTATACTAGTGACAAATCTCTCACCCATCCTTCATTGTATTATATATATTCACTCTGAAGGATAATCAAAAAGTAAACAAACCAAAAAAAAAAAAAAAAAAAAAAAAAAAAAAAAAAAAAAAAAAAAAAAAAAAAAAAAAAAAAAAAAAAAAAAAAAAAAAAAAAAAAAAAAAAAAAAAAAAAAAAAAAAAAAAAAAAAAAAAAAAAAAAAAAAAAAAAAAAAAAAAAAAAAAAAAAAAAAAAAAAAAAAAAAAAAAAAAACAGTAAGAGAGATCTGTTTACATGTAAATTCTAGAACTTTTGTGACACAAAAATGGCAAACAGAATTTTTATATTAACTTTCCTAATGTTTGGTCAATAATCTATAAATTATACAGCACACTTTCTCAGTCACACAAGAACAACTAACCTGTGAATCCAACAGTTAAAACTGCCAATACATTCAGATTAAAAGTTGTGCAGCAACCTCAAAATGAAGCTGGTGACTACGCCAGTGGCTGAGCTACTTCCACCCTACAGGCTCACACCCAGCAACCTGATGCTCTTGGCCTGAGGTAAAGATTTAACAGATGTCTTCCTAATTATTCCCTGGACACTCACTACACAGCACCACGTGGTCCTGAGGTACAGATTCCTAAGCAGAACTCACTGTTAGAAAAAAATCAAAACAAACATCTTGCTAACTAATTCCAAACAAATAAACCTGTTTACATACCCAAAATCTAGCAATAATATACCCAATAGATGCTGGACTGCTTCTCTTTAAAATAAAATCAATTCGGGTAAAGGCATTAACTAAATTAAACAATTGCCCAGTAAACTTCTGAAAATTTAGGTGTACTGCAAAGAACGCCAACCTTAAAAATTCAAAAGTGAAAAAACTGTGTAAGGTAGTTGGGAAACATCAATTTTGAAACTATAAAATTTAAAAATGTAGGTCACCTAACAAGATAATTGTCTAAATTAAAAGAAACAGAGAACTGAATAAACTTCTGGAAAGGTAGAAATTTTTTTCTTAATTTGGAATAGAAATCATAATGGGAAACAATTTGACTCCTGGGGAGGCGGGGGGATCTCCCAAATGTTCCAGAAAATGTGGTGAAATCTCAGCAAAGGGACCACATCTGCCCATGCCCCCTCCTGGTGCCCAGCAGAGGTGTGGACCCGCCACTAAGGCAAGGCCAACACTCTCCTCTCCTGTCATTCTCAATGATCTTCCCAATAGACGCAGAGGAAGGTAGGACTAAAATTCAAGAAACAGGGCCGGAAGGTAGCTCAATGGTCTAAGCACCTGCCTGGCAAGCACAAGGACCCAAGTTCAATACTGGGTACTATATGCCATGCAGGCCCCGGAACTCTGGAACCAGACATGGTAGCATACCCCTGTAATCTCAGCACGCTGAGGAGGCTAAGGCAGGAGGATTACTTTGAGTCTGAATTGCATAGCAAGATTCTGTATCAAATGAATAAAATATAAGATAAAATTTTTTTCAGTTTCTACAGGAGAAAATTTGGGGATCAAAGGACATGTTGGATGTTTCTATGATACATAAATGTGTTGGCAAGTTGCCTAACAGTTTGACCTGTTGATCACCAAACTGAATGTCACCATAGTTTCATATTGTTCCCAATTTAGTTGGAAAAGAAAAAAAAAGAAAATGCTGCCTATTTTTTGTTGTTGTTTTTGTTTTGTTTTTTGGTATTTTAGGGAAGGGTCTACAGGATGCTCAGGGTCTCACTGCTAGATTGGACTGGTACTGATTCGCCTGTTTACAGTCTCCCAAGAGCTGGGATTACACACTCCCTGCACCCAGTCTCAGTTGCCATCAGAGGCACGGCAGGCCCAGGGATCAAATCCCTGGCCCCTGTAACTGCCTGCAGGCACTTTAATCCAATTAGCTATTTGGCTGGTCCATTGCTATTTTAATGTGAAAATCCAGATCTTTTTTTTTTTTTTTTTTTTTTTTGGTAGGACCAGGGTTCGAACTCACGACCTTGCACTTACCCAGCAGGCACTTGTGCCTCGGAGCTATCTCCCCAGCCCCGATCATTTTTCTATGCAAGATTCAGAAATCAGAAATAGCAATAGGTAAGATGAAACAACAGACCATCAGTTTAATGACTTAGGAATTATCTTGAAAGTTATTTAGTGCTAAATGCAATTGGAAAGCCATGAGTTTTTTAAGTTGGTGTGTTCAATATTCTAAATTATACAGCAGCCTCTACTTTCCAGTATTTTAGAGTAAAATCTTGCACGCCAACTGCTCAGCAAAATCTTTCCAGTCAAAGAAAGAAACTACTCACACCATCTGACGCTTGATCAATCTGAAAAAATGTCACTAAATTAACAAATCATTTTAAATAATGTTTTGAACATTAGTGTCTTTCCGACTAGACTGACAGTTCCTGAGGGACAGCAGAAATTGCATCTTACTTAACATGGTGGTTGGTTCTCATTCAAGCATACAGAGCTGCGCTTCAGGAGTACACAATGGAAAAACTAATGTCCCATGAGTGAGGATAATCACAAACCACCACTCAAGTTAAGAGACACACACAGGACTCGCCAGTGCAAAGATACCTTGTAAGATGTTTGAGTACTCCTGAGAGGGTAAGCTATCCAAAGCATGAAATCAGATGGTCCAGTCTAGCTCCCAGGTCACCCACACCTGAACCCTGGAATATTGCACTCCAGCAATTCAAAGTATACATTATAACAAATCTTGTGAATTTATTCCTTTGTTTATTAATTTATTGTTTTGGTATAAAATGGTGGTAAACACAGAATGCTCCCTTACTAGAACATGAAAAGAATGTACTTGACCTTGATTCAACATTCCTATTTGTTAATTTCACATTACTAACTTAGCTTCCACTTACCTACCCTGAAACATTGTTTTTTGTTTTTTTTCTTTCTTTCTTTTTGTAGCCAGCTCAGCCTGCCCTGGGGGCGGGGCTGGCACAGTATGTGATGCCAGGGATGGAACTGCAGTGCTTGCCTAAGCTTACCTAAGCAGATGCTTTAGACCGCTGAGCTATCTCACCAGCCCTAAAAAAAAAAAAAAAAACGTTTTGATTAAGCTAACATTAGACAAAGTCTCCAACAGGAAATGAGGCATATAGCTCACCATGGCTGCCACATTTGCTATTGAAGCTAAGATCTGAAGGTTTTCAGATCTTAGAAGGAAGAAGCATACAGCCAATACCAAATACCCAATGAGGTGATGTTATGTTGCTAATAGCACAAATAAGTATTTGTGTATCACAGTTTTAAACACAGCATCCCATATAACACATTTTAATAACACTACAGCCAAACTTCGTTGCTTTCAATATGCTTCACTCACCATTTCACAAACAGCCTTTTAATTTAATGGAAGTATTAATTTCACAAAAGTATCGTCTTTCCATCATAGAGATGTGGTAAGTAGAATGCCTTCCTGAATTGCCAAAATTCATACTACTGCTAAACGTCAAAGGACTTACACTTGGAGGTGAAGACACACTTACCTTTTCTCATCATGCTAGCTCTCCACCCATGACCTAACCAACTTCCATCTGGCTAGGGCAACACAAAGGGAAATTATCACCTGAAGCCTTGACCTAAGTCCTTTCCTGGTAACTAACAGCAAGAGCTATTTCATCTATCGAAACACAAAACAGAAAACCAGGTTCTTTACCTAAGGCAAACATCATTTTAAAAGTAAGGCTCCTGCTGAGCCAAAACCTAGACCTGTCTTGTGAGGATATTTAAGAGTTGAAGAGCTAACCATCGTAATGGAAAATCAAAGGCAGATTTCTCAGATTTTCCTATCCTTCTGTTTACATCAAGTAGGATGATATTTCAGTTACCTAGAGTAATAATGTCATTAATAAATAATGGTCCCTTTTAAGCAACAATTTTTAAAATATTTCAGCTGAGTAAAATGTTTCTAAAATTTATTAAACATTTTCTTAAAGACTGGTGTATCTACTAAGAATCATTAGTAATTATTTTCATGCGTAAGATATACTAGCTAGTATGTTGTAAGATCTTACCATATGCTGGGCACTAAGCTATATATAAATTCACACTGAAAGTTCACAACAATCCTATAGGAGTTAAAAACCTTAAAATCGTATCACAAATATGAAAAGCAAGGTCCTGAACATTGAACAAACAGAAAGTAACACAACTAGGAACTAAAAGTAGAAAATCCAACCACTACACTATCTGGTCTAGAATACCCAGGAAAGCAGATATACACGGATTCAAATCCTTGCTCCAGAATCTACAGATTAATCTTGAGAAATGTAGAAAAAAAAATCAGTGTCTCATTTTTCTCAGCCATAAAAGGAACAGAAGAACTGACATGAGTCCATGATTCATGGAATTGTTGTGAGGAGTATTTTAATGCTTAGAAAGCAGACTGGCTCCCACTGAGCACCAAAAATCCAGTCAGCAATAACACATTGACTCTTCAAAGGACAGTCAGGCACTGAGAGCTCTGGCCCTGTACCAAACGCCTCCAACTACTCTTCCTGAGTTCATGAGCTGCACCATCGCCACCACCATACCCTGTTTATTAGGGCTTTGCTTTCTAAAGCTATCACTGAATCAACTTGGCACAGTGAGCTGCAACGTGCTTGTATAAAGGGCATCCTCCTCGCCTATCCCCTTGGAGATAAATGACTGGGCCTCGTAATGATTTTCAAATAAGAATACCTAGGAGAAAGTAAAGGAGGATGCAGGGTCTCTCCAACTAGCCCAAAGAAAAACTCCAGTATGGGAATATGCCAAATGTCTAATTTTAACTTATCAGAGTTCTTTAAATTACTCTATGTCTGTAGATGGCTTGAAGAGTATTAAAGATGCTGTTTTAGTCCCAGAGATAAACCTACAGTGCACTAAAACGCAGCACTGCTACTATGCAATCAGGTCACAGATCCAAAGACAAAAGGAGAAAAAGTGGACTGGGGCTGCTACCCTGGGCTGCTCACGTAATCCATAAAAGCATACACAGCCTTCTCCTCTGGCTCATGAATGCTTAGAGGTTAGAAATGACATCTACAACAAGACAGGTGCCACGGTTGAGGTGCTGTGTGAAAGGAACTAAGTACTGGACAGATGTCCTCATTTAAGACACAATGGCCAAATATGATGGCTTCATGGGACGTTTCTACGCGTCACCTTACCCAGTGCTCTGTAGAAAGCCAGCAAAGAGCTGAATCCACCTTTCAGTGATGAATCCATTAGACACACTTAGGTCCTGAAAACCACTAAGTGGTGGAAGAGGACATAATCACACTGTTTACCAGGAGACAAAGTCCTTGTTGGATTAAAATAAAAGCACACAAGGGATGACGAAATGGAGGAGATCATACAAAATGCATTTGAGATGCCTTTAAAATAGAAAAAAAGCTATCAAATATGAAACAATGTTTAGAACATTCCACTCTTATTACAGCAACACTATCAAGAGCTGCTGTATTTCTGTGCCACACCATTCTGCCATTCTTAAACATTCTTCAAAATTTGGCAAGTGAACCGTTCTCTACCCAAGAGGCTGTCCTGCAAAGTATACAATGGGAATAAGTTTCATGTTTTTTACTCCCAAATTTTTTTATCATCTATCTTCATGATTATGATCATCTACACTGGAACCTGAACAATGTAACTGATTAAATATGTTACATTCAAAAAGGCTATACATCACATGGGCTTACAGTCACCAAATTTTTCCTGGACAGGGCTTGAAAATATTTGAGTTTCTCCAAGCTATTCATGTCATAACCACTCAACTTTGCTACTACGTAACTAGTCATAGACTAGTGGTGGAAGGAAACCTATGACACACACATCCCTACAGGTTGTTCTTATCATTGAAAGTTCTGAAAGGTTCACCATCACTGTCAAATAATTTGGGAACTAGCATGGTCTGAATCTGTGTGCACTCAAAATTCATCTATTGAAACCCAATCACCAAAGTGATGGTATTAGGAAACGAAAGTGTCAGGGGATGAGAGTTCTGCCCTCATTAATGGGAGACAAACTCTTATAAAAGCAGCACAAGAATGAATGGATAAAGAAAATGTGGTATTTAAACACAATGAAGTACAGCTCTGCCATAAAGAAGGATAAACCTGGGTCATTTTGTAGGAAAATGGATGCACTTTGGGGCCGTAAGTGAAAACAGATCAAACACACAAGCTTAAACATTGCATGATCTGTCTTATGCAAGAACTCCAAGGAAAAAGAACAAAATAAAAATATGAAATAAGGAGATAAATTTTCTACAAAACGAAAGGAAGCCGGGCGTGGTGGCTCACGCCTGTAATCCCAGCACTCGGGAAGCTGAGGCAGGAGGATTGGTGCAAGTTCGAGACCAGCCTGGGCTACAAAAGTGAGTGCAGGACCAGCCTCAACTGCATAGCGAGA
>PVJA010055086.1:0-11324 GCA_004027025.1 Myocastor coypus | reverse complement strand
GGGGGAGAACGAAAGAGGGAGAGAGAGACAGAAACAGAGACAGGAAGAGACAGAGACAGACAGAATCAAAGATAGAGGCCAGGGCCAGCCAAATAGCTCAGTGGATTAAAGCACCTGCACGCAGTTGCAGCCATCCAGGGTTGGATCCACAGCCATGCCATGCCAGCCCCGCCCCCCAGGGCGTGCTGAGAAGGCAGTTGAGACTGGATGTGGCGGCATGTGCCTGTAATCCCCGCTCTTGGGAGGCTGTAAACAGGTGGATCACTACGAGTCTGATCTAGTAGGGAGACCCTGAGCACTCTGTAGAGCCTTCCTTAAAATGCAAAGAGAAAGAGAGAGAGACAGTCAGACAGAAGGACAGAGAGACAGAGAGACAGTGACTATCTAAACTGAAGGCAGGTAAAGGGCACCACATGGCGGGTTGTTGGCATTTACTCTTTTCTGCTTTAATGATTCTAACAGGACCCAGAGACCCTGGCAGTGTGTGAAGCATGTGTCTGAATTGTAACCAGCGCAGGTGTCAGAAGTTGTTCAGTTCTGCGGTTTATTTGCCGTGGACCGCAGATCACACGCACAAAGAACTTCCTCAGTGGCTAATTTCTAACAGAGCGCTTTCTAACGATCCTGAGAAATATTTTTGAGGAATATTAAAAATTGATCATTTTATATTTGCTCACTGGGCATTAATTAGGCCTTCTGGCCTCACAACAGGACATACATAAGGGAGGAGTAAAGCAAGTTTGGAAGGTTGAGAGTAGCATGCAGTATGAACAGCCAGAACTTTGTGGGAATTATATGCTTCACGCCTACTGTAAATCATGTGCTGTGCCACTTGCCATGGAAGATACAAATCTGTGCAAATTTATCTATCGTCTTTAGCTTTGCCAACTCGCAAGAAAGCCACACATGAAATGGAGAACAAAACGTTATGTATAGCTGGAGATGAAGGAGGCGGGGGTTGGAGGGGAGCAGGGAAATAAAAATTATTAAGATGAAATAAACGCATGTACTAATTCCACTAGAAGAATGAACTTACTGTACATTGCACATACATACTGGGAAAAATCCAAATAAATAAATGAAATGTATATGTGCTTCCATATTGAATTAGGAAATGCATACTTTAGTCTGCCTTAGGAATCTTAACTTTGGTCCCAAAACTACAGCTTTTAAATATGTATTTCATATAAATCCCTGTAATGGTGGACACATTTTGCTTTGGGCCCAGCTGGTTGTGAACAGCAACCTCTACCAACTGGGAGCTAAAGGAACCTTTCCCGTTTAATCTGCTCTTCAGGTGTTTTGTCTCAGCAGTGAGAACCAACCGAGACAAACCCAAGGATACCGCATCTGTGTCATCAGTCCTGTCACGTATTTATTGCTAAAAGGTGAGTTTTTATTTAGGCGAAAACTGGAATTCCTTTAACTATTGCCGGGCCAAATGTCATTAACTAGAGCACAGTTCCTCTGGGGCATTACACACCATGCACATTTGTAACCTGGCTGACGTTGTTTTAGAGCCATGCAGCCATAGCGTTTGACTCTGCTGAGCTGTAGAGACAGATCTTTGCAGAAAGGTAAATGACAGCACGCGTGTTGGACACTTTTTCACCTTGGATTAAAAGAGAGTTGCTTAAAGGGTCTTATAGGCGGCCCTCTTGTGTCGAACAGGGTTGTGGCCCCTATTTGTGGACAGCTCGAGTGTGTGCACACACACATGGTCAGATGCCAAGCCGCTGGGGCTGCAGACAAGGAGCGTGAGCAAATTCTGAAGCAGCGTGAAGGGACAGGACCCCAGTGAGAACGTGGGATCGTTGTTCATGTTCCTCCTAAAAGGTCTTCTTCTTCCTAAATGATGAAACATGTACTTTATAAACAACACATCACTCTGAGTGGTAAGCCTGGACATAAAACCCAGAAAACACTGGGGATTTAAGCTGCTTTTGGAGACAGCCAATATGAAATTTAACATAGTCTCACTGCTTTTCAGTACTATTATCACCCTGAACTAATTAAATACTTGTAACCTAAAACAATTTTCTGACTCCCTTAATAAATAGATAAGGTTTTAAAGACCCATCAAAAACTGTTTGGCTGAGCGAATCAATGTGTTTCCTAAGATCAGGTTGCCAGTCTCACCGTATGCGGGAAACCCTTGTGGAGTGAGGGAGAGAAGGTGTACTTAATTTAACCCCTCCAGGGAGCGGCCAGAACCCCCCACCTCATTAATCACCAAACTCCCCTAGGCGTGAAAATTAGTCATAGACTAGTCGTGCATTCACTTGAGAATATCGAGATGTGAAAGGCTTTTGTACTTCATTACCTGTATAACTCTTTTCTAAGGAGTACCATTATATTTATAGCAACTGCCAGGCACAGTATTTTATGAGCCTCAACATACACACCTATAAATTATATGTAATGGAACTTGTCTTGCTGATTATTGTGAGGATTATATGTTTGTTATTTTTGTCAAATAAGATTTAAGTGTGTGTGAAAGTTTTTTGAAAGTCTATAAATTACTATATCAAACCTTGCTAATATTACCTGAGATTGCACATTTGTTTTTAAGTATTGAATTCAGATTTCTTAGAAGAACTCTCAATTTTTTTCTTCTCTTTCCAGTTTAAAAGTTCACAGAATTCAGATTTTTGAATTTTTAAGGCTGTCTCATCTACACAGTCTACGATCTGTCATTCTCACCTTTATCTATGGTAATAGATGGATGAAAGCTATTAATCAAATTATTCTGCAATACAACGCTTAGTTTGACAACAATTATCAAGAAACTGGTCATGGTTTCCTTAAGCATCCCATGAAGGATGAAATCTCTCCACATTTTGCTTCTGTAACCAAAGAATACAGCACAAAGCTGGGCGTGGTGGTGCACACCTGTAATTACAGCACTTGGGAGGCTGAGGCAGGAGGATTGTTGTGACTTCAAGACCAGCCTGGGCTACAAAAGTGAGTTCAAGGCCAGCCTGAACTGGCAAGAACCTGTTCACAACTTAAGTCCAGGATCCCAAAAGCTTTAATTTCTATTGGTACACGGAGGCACAAGATTGGCGATACTGAGCATTCTGGGAACTTAATGATTTAGCAAGAACCTATCGATCGATCAATCGATCAATCAAAAGTAAAAATAGCTGGTACCGTGGCTCAGGCCCAGGGCTTGAGCTTCAGTTCGTACAAGGAGCAGGAGCCTCACGTGCTTCTGTGGAGGCCTTGGAACTCTGCAGCAGCACGCAAGGCTTCTGGGTGAGCGCAAGGACACATCGCACGCAGCCCTCCCACCTGAAGCCTTTCCAGGAGAGTGCTCTGCTGATGTCACAGCTGCTTGCCTGGCACACGGAAATAACCGCAGGCTCGCTCAGAACAGCCCAGCTGAGCACCCACGGATGCATGCGTGGGATAAAACCACTGACTGCAGCTACCAAATGTTGTCATTAGTAGCTACACAGCACAAACTAGAGGATGTGAATGCTGGCCATAACTTCCGGAGAACTGAGACATCAAGAGCTCCACTTGTACGGTCTTAGTGCTCCGGTCACTCTTGCTGAGGCAGCTTTCTTTTACTTTCTAACTGCTATTACGCGTTTTCATCACTGTTACTTTATTTTATTTTTGAAACAGGGTCTCACTATGCAGTTCAGGCTGTGTTGAACTCACTTTATAGCTAAGGCTGGACTTGAACTTGCAGTGATCCTTCTGCCTCAGCCTCCCTAATGCTGGGATTACGTGAGACCTTATTTTTTTTTTTGTATGTCTTTCATTTTCATGAAGCAAACCTATCCTTGAAGAGTATTTTGCACTCTCTCCATGATTTTAAAAATATTTTGAAAGATATCCAATGTAGGATCTTCTAGAATCATCCTGTTCTCAATTAATGAGATAAGTATTTAAAAATCAAATTCTGGAATACCAAACCTTTGTCTACAGCTCTACTACTCTGAACACGTGCAATCTTGTGGCAGACCAGATCCACAACTCATTTAATATGTTGCATTATTCCATAAGTTAGATTATGTTCCCATAATATATAATAATAATGGAAAGAAAAATGGATTCTAAAATATAAGATGATCAACTTTATATGACCAAATGTTTCAGGCACCACCCACTTGGGCCCCCTCCTGTCCCCCTCTCGGACAGCAGCTTTCTTTCCCCTAATAAATATATTCTTCTCATAAATAGTAAAACGAAATGTTTCAGATTCTCCCACACTTAAGCACATATATTAAACTATCTACATATAAAGTGACTAATGTAGTTACAAACTTATAATTTCAGTTTTTTCTGATGACTTGAAGAGCTAACAATTATTGTCATTTTTTCCTTAAAAAGACTTCTGCAAAATATAGCTGGGATATACATGTGGAGTTTGAAAATGCTGAGATAACTCCTTTCAGATAAGTAGAATGTAAGAATGAATATAAAATAAATACCTTGTACACATAAGCTATGTCTTCAATTTCCCTTTTACTTTTCTCATTGACTTATTTCAAGAAAGACAATGAGATCTGTGCAGCTGAGGTAGCCCCACTGCTGGCCCCATATTAAATTAGGTACCAGTAAACAATAATAATTGTAACTGTCAGCAATGCCTTATTTAATCAAACAGTAACACCAAGCCAAGATGCCACCAAAGGAGAATAATTTTTCATGATTTACAGAATAAAAGGAAGGAATTGTCACTTATTTCAATAAACTTTCTTTCCTAGTGTACTATAATTCAGTATGATAATATGTAGCAAAATCATTCTCAACAGCAAAGAAAGATCAATCTGAGTTATTAAAGATTGATTGCAATTGTTTGAAAGTACTTTTTTCCCAGCATACATCATCCTCAAAATGTCGCTAAATATAATTCATGAAGCCTCCTTCAAAGATTGGTATGAATCTTTTAGCTTTAGGAGGCTGTACTTTGTATACTCGTATATAGTATAAAGGCAAACTTCAGCCTTATGCAAAAATTATTTCTAATCTTTAACTAACGACATATTCAGCAGTATGAAAGCCTAAGATAGATTTATAATAATGTTTTCCAGAGGAAGTCTTGTAACTCATCTATTAACATGTGTTTTGCCACCTTACGCTTGCTTACATTTATTTCACACTGCAATAAATAATTTAGTTGTTAGTGAAATGTAAAAAAATTCTGACACATTTTTTATGGTTTATGGGAGAATAAGACAACAATGTTAATATAAATTTATTCAAACATCTCAGAGTATTATTTCATAATATTCTAATCTTGAGGCAGGGCAGATAGCTTGGTGGTCTAAGTGCCTGCTTGGCAAGCACAACAACCCAAGTTCAGTCCTCTGGACTGCCTGTCATGCCACCCTACACTGAGCCAACACCCGAACCCCAGAGCTGGGGAGGCTGAGACAGGAGGAGTACAGTGAGTCTGAGATGATTAGTGAGACATTGCACCAAATTAATTAATTAATTCATAAATTAATTAATGTTCTAATCTTTGTAAAATCAGGCATCAAGCTTTTCACCTGGTACCACCATCTTCCAGGAATTTGCCAAAATGACCAACACAAAGGACAAGAGAAGGCAAAGCTGGTATATGTTGTCCAGGCCTTTTAGAAAACATGGAGTGGTTCCTTTGGCCACATACATGCGAATCTACATGTGCAAAAAGGAATGCCTCACAAATGTTACCATGGCAGAACAGGACGAGTCTGCAGTGTTACCCAGCATGCTGTTGGCACTGTTGTAAACGAGCGAGTTAAGGGCAAGATACTTGCCAAGAGGATTGATGTATGTATTGAGCATATTAAACACTCAAAAAGTCATGATGGCTTCCTGAAACCTTTGAAGGAAAATGATCAGAAAAAGAAAGAGGCCAAAGAGAAAGGTATCTGGGTTCACCTGAAGTGCCAGCCTGCCTCTGCCAGAGAAGCACACTTTGTAAGGACCAATGGGAAGGAACCTGAGTTACTGGAACCTATTCCCTATGAATTCATGGCATAAACTGGGATGTTGCTCTGCCATTCACCACCTAATTGGCAGTTTATGTGTTGTAGGTCCTACACAGAAATAAAATCATCCTGTGTTGTAAGGCTGGTTTTCTTAGTTCAACAGGTATGTGGTGCCTTCTTACCTCAAAAATATCTCAGTAGGTTTTCATTGTAGCCAGTAATTGTGTCTGGTCTTTACTCTTCAGTGTTTTTCTTGCTAAGAGATATTTCTAAAGTATTGTGCAAGGGTATACTCAAATATTCAAATATTTATTAAGTATTTATATTGGCTTGAAGAGCCTGTAAATCACCATGGGGAAAACATGTATCACAATAAATGGAAGTCACTTCAGAAACAAATGTGAGTTCATTTCACTTAAATAAACTGTTTAAGACACCTAAGAAATAAAATAAAATTAAGCATCCTACCTGCCAATTAGACAACAATGTGTTTATCCACCCTTGTATGGTATCTGGTATATAATATAGCCTCAATAAAAATTTACTAAAAGAAAAAGTAAAGAGTTTCTTACAAGCTGTCTAGATCCAGTCATTAATCATGCTTCTAATTAGAGTTATAGGGGAAATTGTGAGACATCTATGCATTATTAAACTATTACTCTATTCATGGAAATCATCCTTGAAAATAAAGGGTGGCCATTAAAATCGGGGTCTGATTCACTCAATATATTCAAATGGTTTAAACCAAAAATGTACTTTCCTTTTGAATAACATTGGAAATGGTAAGGCACAAGGGAAATAGGGTGCGGGTTATTTCATCATCGATGTAGGAAAGCATACTGCTCAAGAGAGAGGTCTAGTGTCAGGTTTGCCAGTTGATGCTGACCTAACTCCTAGCCCAAGGCATTTTCTTGTACATAAATGTCCAATGCTAAAATTCCATAACTTCTGTGTACCACATTGTGAAGTCTTCCACCAGCTTTGTGTAGACTTTTTCCCGTGTTAGAGACCCAAAGGCCTTGGGAGCATTACAGACCAAAGTGCTGCATTTCCTTCCTATTGAAATAAAGCAATTAGAGTGGAAGTTAATTAAACCAATTCACACTTAGATGTGAATGACTGAGTTTTCTAACAAGATTGAAAAGAGATACCAGCTGTTTGCTTTTTAAATCAGTTCACTAACCAGGCTTTAGGAGAATTTCAAGTGTATATCACAATAAAGCTTAAGCGCAATTAGATATTGTGAACGCAGACATTGTTCTACAGTGATCAGGAACAAGGGCGGGCTTCCTCTTGATGATTCGTATGTGACGCTGGTGATACCTGCTCTGAAGAGTCTTTGAATCTCACAGATTTTGTACTGTGGCCTTTTTCAAGACAGCGACAATAAGAGTTCTAAGTTGTGAATTTTTTATTTTCATTTTTAGAAATAATATACCTCACTGAGATGTAGTACTTCCTACTGGAAGGTTGATGCAATAAACACTGAGTACCAAGACTTTGACTGGAAGAGGTTTTGAAATCAAGAATACCATTTTTCCTTCAAACTATTTTTTTTTAAGCTATAGAAGGCAGTTCTGCTCACCAATACACTACCAACATCTCCTAAGCCCTGCCCATAGACAATTTGATACTATGCCAAGCATTTGTATGATTCTGTCTCGGGGAATTGGTCCAAGCGCATTACTTTTTAAATTGCTTAATTGTGGATTGTGAACTCAAAATGTCTGATCTCCAAAAACCCCAGTTATTTTTACCAAGGTAACTTTAAGTTTTCTTCAGCGATGCCTCTGCACCATGGTAATCCACAACCACCACTTAACAGAGTTTCAAATATTCTTAACTTTCTAAACAAAATGTCAGAAACACTCACATCTGTGTATATACAGAGAAAGTTACTGCAGTGTATGAGTGGAGAGGGCTTCATTAGAGTGGCTTCCAGAGGACAGTTGGCATTTGGAGATCCTAGTCCAAAGAGGGCACATGCACGATAGCGCCAGGCTCAGGCTACTTTTCTCCTATTTGTCCCTTCTCAAATAGTGCGGAGGAGGTTCGTGGGCTGGCGGATCTGCTTCTAACAATGTCTTCTGGTCACATAAATCCTTTTCCTTGGAATAAGAAGTTCTGCATTGTGGATGTCATAAATTTGAGGCCTATACTAAGGGCAGCATCAATACTGAAGACTGGGCAGTTCCGTCTGGTTATCAGCTACGTGCGTATGTATGTATGTCCACTCTATATCTATCTGTCCATCTATCATCTGTCTGTCTGTCTATCTCCCTACCTCCCTATGATTAAAAGCTATCCAGTGCACCCCACATCTGAGGATGTACGTCCTCTAAGCTGGGTTCAACAAACCTCTGTAATGAAAAATACAAATTCCGGGGCTGTCGGACTCAGCTGCGTTCCACTTCCTTGGCTACAGGAAGCCTTTCTGCACTCACTAGTGATCTATTTATTTGGTCTCTTATTGCAAATCAATAAATGTCCAGATATTCGTGCTGTGCATATTAATAAACTAAAAACGTACTCTGTTAATCCGGCATTCGGGCTGTCTCTATATTTTCTATGGCACAGCAAATTTTTCTTTTTCTGTGGATTGTCAATATAGTATCTTCTCAAAACTCACAAAACTCAGTGATTCCCATGACAAAAAACAAAACAACATAAAATAACCTTGTGGAAACGTAATTTACAGTTTCCCTGAAGAGTGAACCAGCCTGGTGGAGGCTATAAACAGAGGAGCCACATTTCATTGTAATTGGTATTGATGACTTAGACTGACAAGAGAGGGAAGACTCGCAGGCAGCCAGCGCCGTGGGATGGTGGTACCACTTAGGTTATTTACTTGGATTAATTAGGGTGCCGTGACACAGCGCACGACACAATTGTTTGAATTAACCATTAAGTACAATCTACTAT
Organism: Myocastor coypus; assembly: GCA_004027025.1. Lineage (NCBI taxonomy): Eukaryota > Metazoa > Chordata > Mammalia > Rodentia > Myocastoridae > Myocastor > Myocastor coypus. Next base: position 2,469 of record PVJA010055086.1, on the reverse strand, counting down.
AAGAAAAATGACTAGGGCTCTATCATTCGTATTTCATAATGTTAATAGTACTGAGTTATATGCCACCCACTGTGATTCTTTTAAAATCAGTATTTGGTAGAGATGGTCGTGAAAAAAAACCCAAAGACTAGATTGCACCGCTATGGAATGTTCTATGTTTTTATTCATGATTACTCATGTGCAGTATGATCCAGAGCCGCCACGTGTTGGGTGGCATAGGGGAGCAGAAAAGCTATGTGCTCAGCTAGAGGGAGGCAAGCAGAGGCTCTCAGCATCGTGAGGAGAAGCGGCGGAAGGAGATTGAGACAAGCCCGGTGGGGCAGGCAGCACGTGACCTGCAGCACTGTTTGCCATCTTGGTTGTCCCTTCTCAAACAGTGCGGAGGAGGTTCGCGGGCTGGCGGATCTGCTTCTAACAGTGCCTTCTGGTTACAGAAGTTCTTTTCCTTGGAATAAGAAGTTCTGCATTTTGGATGTCATAAATTTGAGGCCTATACTAAGGGCAGCATCAGCACTGAAGGCCGGACAGTTCCGTCTGGTCATCAGCTACATGCGTATGTACGTATGTCCACTCTATATCTATCTATCTGTCCATCTATGATCTGTCTGTCTGTCTATCTTTTGTGTGTGGGAGAAGAGGAAGGGAAGTCTAGCTAATTTAAGCTTCTCTTTCTCTTTCTTTCTTTCTTTCTTTCTCTCTCTCCCTCCCTCCCTCCCTCCCTCCCTACCTCTCTCTCTCTTTCTCTCTCTCTCTCTCTCTCTCTCTCTCTCTCTTTCTTTCTTTCTTTCTTTCTTCTTTCTTTCTCTCTGTACCAGGAACTGACCTCTGGCCTTACCAGGCAAGCACTTATGCTACTGAGATAGCTCCTTGGCCAAAATTAAACTTCCACAAGTTTGAAAAATTAAGTAACTAAAGCTGGAAAAGAAAATAGTAGTTTCAGTCAGTCATAGCTCTATTGGGTCTCAAAAGATAAAAAAGCGTAACTTAAAAACCATTTGGAGCGGCGACTGGTGCACCATTCATTCATTTGAATCTACAGGTTTAATGCTACGACTAGAAATCAGAGAAAAAGGAGACTAAGAGAAGCACAAGCGCGCTCTGTTCACACGTGTGCACCTGCCCATGTGCCAGTGGACACACACACACACACACACACACACGTGAACTACATGTGAACATTTGATTTAGGTATCACCTGAATGCGTCATAGCATGCTGCCCACGGTAGCCCGTGCGCTTTGCGTGGCGGCCTCGGGCCGCTGCCGTGCTGAGTGCAGACCTGACCGCAACAGTGGGCCCAGAGCAAGGCGGCAAAGATCACACACTGTCCCAGCTCGTGTGATCTGCTATGCGACTTTTTTATTTCTGTAACATGATACTCAATGTAAATGAGCATTATGTTACGTAAAAGTTGTGACTTTTTATTTCTGTAACATGATACTCAATGTTCCCTACATAGGTGTTTACATATGCACACTATCATAATGTGTTATATATATATATACACATCCATCCTGTAAGAGTGACATGATAACAAAATTTAATGTCAGATGTAAAAGATGGATCAACTGGAAATAATTCACTCCCCAGCTAGTCACTTAGACCACAATAAACTGGCTAAGACTACATTCAGCCTGCACAGAATCAAATATTATTCTTTGTCAAATTGATTTCATGGATGAGTGAGTAGACCTTCTGTGTCTCAGTCATCTAATCTATAAAATGGGTATCATTATCTCATGTAAAGTTCTTAAAAATGGCTCATTTAGAGCAAATATTTTATAAATGGAACATATTTTTTTATATAACTACATAGCTGAGCTGTATTTTTGTACATTGGTATCAATTGACATTTTTATGTAAAATTAAATCTCCAATTCTTTTATTGATTAGAAAAGATAAGAGTGGAATAGTTGCAGTATTGAGCAAGTGGTTAATTACCACACTAATGAGGACTTTAACGAGATAATAAATATGAAGAGACAGTATTAATATTACTTTCATGAGTCATGACATAATATTTTATGCTATGGACATTAATTTTCTATAGAGCGCAGTGGAGCAACTTGGCACATCTCTTGGGAATGGGCCTCTAAGTGTGTGACACCAGGATGAGGTGGAACTAACCAGCCACCCCATTTTAACCTGAAACCTATAGGAAATACGGTGTAAGGCTGAAATTCGCGACCATCATGCTACAGATGAGAATGGAAGTTGTTTTGGGCTTTGTTGCCCGAACTAAGATTGTGATGCACATATTTCTCTGTTCTGGTGAAGAAAAGAAAATAACTCAACTGGGAATAACATCACTCAGGCCCACAGCAGAGGAGAGAGACAGAAAATAAGGTCACCAATCAAAGAAGGAAAAATGACAAGAAAGAAGGAAGGGAGAGGGAAGGAAGAAAGAGGAGAGGGGGAAAGGAGGGAGGAAAAGAAAATAGGAAGGGACGGAGAGAGGGAGGCAGGGAGG